>RCHF01004463.1:0-15087 GCA_003987895.1 Neonothopanus nambi | reverse complement strand
GTTTCCATTCCTAGGCAAACCATAAAAAACATCAGCACAAAATCATCCAAACACAACTACACCACCACACCACACCGCAAACCCAAACGCAACTCACCGATTCATTCTCACAACTCAAAAACCACGTAACAACCTCCGCATACCTCAACACCGGATGCCTAACTATCCTCCCAATATACCTCTCAAGATCCCCCCTCCGTGCCTCGACAAAATCCTCACTGAACCTTCCAGCGTATTGTTTCTCCGGTAACGGTGGAAGTGCGATACCAGGGAGTCTACGACTCAACGACGTGTGTAGAATGACGAAGTGCGAAAACCGTCTTTGGACTGTGAGGCGCGTTGGGGATGGGGGTCGGGGTGGGGTCTCTCCTCCGTCCTCGCCGCCGTCATTGCTGCCATGGGCTGCGGCGGGTGTTTGGAACAACGATGTAATGTTGTAAACCGTATACGCTCCGGAAAGTATAGATGAACGTTTCGATGGGGAGTGAACGAGGACTTTGAATGGAGGGAGTTTAGATTTCCATGCGTGTCCCGCATCGACGTAGTGTCGATCTGCTTCGTGTAGGCCCATACGACTGAGTCTTCTACTATCACGAGATTTCGCTTTCTCTCCAGAATCAGAATCATGATCAACTCCTTCGACTTCGACTTCGTCAGCGTCTTCGTCATCCCCAGCGTCCTCAGACGCAATACTACTGAGTTTTTCATGGAAAGAGTGACTTGACCACGTCCCCGAGCCTTCTCCAGACCCCGGGCCATTCGACGAAGTGGTTCCCGTGGCATTCGTATGAACCGTATCAGCTGCTTTGCCTTTCAACACCCACTCCTCTGCTCCACTCGTAACGAAGCTAGAGAACCGATTCAGACTCTTTCCCCCGAGTAAACTTTGTCGAAAGCTAGGGAACATCCATTCTCCTGTATGTTGAGGAACGATAGCTGTTGTTGTGTTCTCTGGTGAAGCAGCAAGGGAGTTTCGAGGTGTTATCTCGGAGCTGGATGAGGCATCTCGTTGTTTTCGTTTGGATTTGGGATATGGTGCGCTTGGGGTTTGGGATGTGATATCGGGGTCTGGTACGGAAGTGAATTCTGACGTGAACTAGATATATAGAGTTAATAAGATATTCATAGATAATGAGATAAACGAAAGAGAAAACTCACTGTATAATACGATCTAGGTACTAATCCCATCTCGCCATTTCTATCACTAACCAAACTCCACCCATCCGCAAGCTCTTCCTTAATAACCTCCAACTCATCACCAGCCTGAACACTCAACTCTCTAAACTCAGGCTTTCCTTCAAAATCATACAACGCCCTTGCAGGTCGGCGTTCACCCGCATCCTCATCGTTATAATGATCGTTATCGTCATGCTCGTCATCGCTTAATGAGGGTGATACACCTTGATATTGTGTCCATGCAGTGGAAGTATTGATCCCAGCGTCGAATTCTGAATGTGGTCGGAGGAAAGAACTGGAAGCGGGCGACTTGGAGGCTCGTGGTAGAGTTGCCATCGCTAACGCGAACGCTTAACGTTATTATTTAACTTCTAACTTGGTGTCTCTGAGGTATAAGAGGGTGTAAGGAGTGTCTGCCGATGAAAATCGTGAGTGGGGTTGAGGGAACGTAGAGGTGGCAATGGAATACGTTGCTTCTTGGTTGTGGAACGTAGAAGCACAACTATGGGAGTTCATGCATTATGACCGTGACATAGGGGCTTTTCTCACTTGTTTCATTCCTCATTTGTTTCAGTTCAACTCGTTGAAGTACATGTCTAAGGTGCTACATTTTCATTAGAGTACATGTTGTGTGTTGATCCAGCCAAAATCAACTTGAACTTCGTATGATCCTTGTTCAAAGTAGCAAACTTTTGCATTCTCCGAGCTCATTCTATACAGCTTCAACAACAGAGAACCTCGGATATGGAACTAGAGCAAGGGCTTCATCGGCAGGAGATACGGCTTGAGGAACACATCGAGCATTCAAAGACATACAGCACGGTCAATACCTGGCCACAGGATGCAAAAGGTCTGACCCCACGAAGCTTAAATCGGCTACCGTAGGCCGGGAAAGTGTATTCTGTTCGAATTATCCTTCCCGTCTGATAGATTTTACAATTTATGGTTAGCGATTTCACAGCATTAGACGATAGTCCATTCAACGCTGCATATTATTAACGGCCGTCCCGGGCCATATATGCATGCTGCTATTCTGCGTGAAGGGCGTCAAACCTGTTGTACGAGTGTGGTCGCAGCCCGAAAGAGCTCGAAACTGAAGAATCGTCTTCAGTTGTAATCATATCAGTCTCTGCTCAAAATATGAGAAGAAAATACAGACCTCAGCAATAATAATCAAGAGTGGTCGTCAGAGACTGCACGAGCGTCGAACAATCAGAATTATAGGTCAAAAGATGTGAATATGGTTTTACCATGAAATCCTATTTCGCCAGGCTTCTCTGCGATCTGTCTGTCTATATTTCAAGTCTTCACATGTCCACCAGCGATACTAGTACTGAGAATCACCTGAGAAGGTAATCGGCTGTGTCTACGAGCAGACTCAGCAGAGTCGAGAAAATGCAAGTCTTCAACTGAATGACTGCTCGAACGTTGGCAACTCCTTTCACAGGTGTAGCTAGCATCAATTAGCATCATCTGTCCGAGGTTGATTCATTGATACATAGTCATGAAGTGATTTGCGAACTCTAGTTACGATTTTGACGACTGTTAACCTGCGTAGCCCGCTCCCGACAACAAAGCGATACACCGGACGAACGGATGGCGGGTAGTGCGACGTGGACGGCGATACGGCTGCGGCGGTTGTTGGGTGCGAAGGTCAAGTCCGACTGTCCCCGGCGGCGGCCAGAGTCAAAGACCGGTATTTTTGGCATTAGCGTGACGGATGGCAGGTCTGCTGTTGAGACGAACGAGCAGATGAAAGATTGAATTGAAGATTTGAGACGAACAAGTAGAATAGAAGTTTTAAAACAAGAACCTATTGTACCAAGATGAGAACAAAAAGACATGATTTTTGGAACAATAAAATTGCCATTTTGAATGAAACAGGCGGATACACTGCCATATCGGTATTACGGTAACCACCTCAACGCGAGGGTCCCTGACTACGGACAAGCACCTAAATACTCTCAAATTTATCCATACTTAACTTATATTCTGTACTCTGGAAGTACCCCGTAATCCTCATCCATGACCACCACCATGTCTGCACCAGTCCCACAAGAACAACGACTACGCTTAATGCGCTCGACACGCAAACTCGGTGCAATACTAGGCACTACACCACTCATAGACTGCTCAGATTACTCTGCAGGCAGACTCGCACTCAAGCTTGCTTCTCCATCGAGTACTCAACCACTACCTCGTCCCCTCGTGCTTAGATTACAATCAGTACCTTCGGCGCCCTCTCGTGCTAGTACTGTCGGGCCTGCACCCCATTCACCAATTTCCCCGACGTTCGCCACATTTACGTCTTCCACTTTTGACTCGACGCTTGCGATTGATACACGTCGGAAAAAGATGGCCAAGCTCACGCGAACGCTAGGCGAGAACATCCCTCCCGAACTTGTCTTTCCCTCCACCACGAAAAAACAACGCCATCGAAGTTCGAGCGTAGGTTCCCTCGCTCAGCTCGTATTGTTCCCTCAGGACGACGAGAAGGAATTGTTAATCTCGAAAGAAAAAGACGAACAAGGACAAGAGATTAAACCACTCCCAGCGACACCTACACCTACACCTACGGTTCTTAAAAAACCTCATTCGCATCTTACCTCCACTTCCTCCGTTCAACGTTCTTCTTCACTTCAATCTACGTCTTCTTCTACCCCACGTACGAGATCGAAAACACTCTCACGTGTATCTCCTTTTCATTCACATTCACATTCCCTCTCCACCACCGCACCCGTACCAGCACCTATACCATCCATCGGAGCATTCCCCGTCCCTCCATTCCCACGCGAGATCAAGACAACAGAGGGCGGGTACGATCCACAGACGGGGTATCACCTCGTACGTACCGACAGTTTCGATTTCGCTTCTTCCGAGGTTGAATCCGATAGGGAGAGTAGGAAGAGTAGGGAGAGTGAGAGGAGGGCAGCGGGGGTGAAGGAGGGTAGAGCGTGTGGGAGACGAAAGGAGAAAGAGTGGTCTGGGGAGTGGAATAAGAAGGATATGGCGATTGTTATGAATCAGCTTAGGGGGTTGAAAGCTTGAGTTGCTTCAGCTGCTTGAGCGAGGTCTTTGGTTTGGGCTTCCGTCGTTGTTTGGACTATTCATCATGCATGCATGATCATGATCACTTGGGCTGGTTCCCCCGACCTATCGACTATCCTTCCTATCCTTCATTCACTTTTTTTTTATTACTATTTTTCAACTTTGGGTTCATCGTTCTGCTCATTACTAGTACCAGGCTGCGCAGTGCGCCCCACATTCACATTCACACTCAGCATTTTCTCATTCTATTTGGCATTCCGTTCCTCGCATCTTCAACCGAACTCTGAACTCTCCTTGCATACCTTTTTTTGTTTACTTGTTTTTACGTCGTACGAGTACGAGTCCGATATGATTTGTATTATCCTACTTACCTATTACCTGCCCACCCACCTACCTGCCCACGTACCTATTCACCTACCTATCCTATCAACACACATCTGTGCTACCTGCTACCTGCTACCTGCTACCTACCCTGCTACCTGCTACCCCTACTTATACCCACCGCGCTACCGCTGTTGCATGTACAAGCGTATAAGCATGTACACAGTACACTGTACACCTCTAGCTTGCCTCTAGCTATTTAATATATCACATACATACATACTGTAATCGCTGTACAGTGTACATGATCGATGTTGCAAACAGTTGCATCGTTCCACTATCGGACTTATCGTATATTCGTAATAATTCAAGTACCATATAGACTCATATAGAACGTAGATTCGTCATAATTCAAGTACATACCATAGAATATCGGATATCCTAATAGATCCCAACCAATCCCAACCCTAATCGATGTAATCTTCACCCCCCGTCGCCGAGTGGATTCAGGCGGATTTAATCGTTTATTATTTTGAATTTCAGAATCGAAAGGCTTGGCCGGTGGAGCTGGTTGCGGATCGACGGCGGTCGCATATGGGGGAGGGGCCGACACATGTACTCGTACTGACCTGTACTGACCACCTCGCCATGGCTAATCCAAACATCATATCCATATTCGTCAATTCCTCTCGATCGACGATAGCCCCAACCGAGGAGGTGTTTTCAAGTACATATGTACTGACGAGAGCATAACAATTGCCAGAAACCATATAGTGTACACCTGTACACATCGATGCAGTGTACACTGACTCTGAAATTTTAAAGAGTCTATAAACCGAGACGAAGGTCAGACGAAGGATGGCTGCAGGCAGGGCCCCGCCGCAAGTTTGCAACCTGCCTCGGGCCCCAACGGGATTCGGAAGGCATCCTTGGCTAATAAAGTAGGCTCACAGAGGCCCACTTCCTCCGAATCTTTCTTCCGGTCTCCGAGTCCCGAGTCCCTTCCGAATCCTATTGGCCATGCAGCTGCCAGCATTTGGTAACGTGTAACAGAGGGCTTGTGCTTGGGACAGCGCGAAAAAAAATCGAGCGAGCATTATTGGGTACCAGAGAGCGAGTAAAACTCTCTCCTATGTATAAATCCTCAGGTCTCAGGCTTCAGCATCGTGGGCTCGAACGTTCACTTCAGTGGATTCCTCGCTTGCGAAATTCGCCAAGAGGATTCTGGAGGTGCCCACGCCCTCTGCGTTACGGAGTCCGTTCGAGTGAGCGCATACGCCACATAGTGAGTGAGTGAGCGGATCTTGGGAAGTCGGACTATGAGCATCATATGCATGTGCTAGTAGTCAAATACAGCTTCAATAAGGACTTGGCAGACTTCCACGCTGTCAGCATCGAGCACCGAGCACCGAACGCTGAGCACTGAACAATGGTACAGCCAAGGAACGAGTGAGGAGTGATGAGCTACAGCATTGAACTCTGGCCGGAAACAGAAGCAAGGAAGGATCTGGAAAGAAAATGTGCGTTCGAAAATCCAAACAGAAGGGTGAAGTGAAGCGAAGGTATCCAAGTCTCGTTTTCTATTTTCCAGGCATAAAACGACTCCGACGAGCCCTGCCGGATACAACCCAAAAACCCAACACAACAGAAACCCCGACAGCGCAACACGCCCATTTTCAGTTTTTAGGTTTCAGTTCATGAACACGTCACACGTATCCCACACGCAAAGCCACGAGAGAAATGCCCCGGAATAGCTTCCAGCCTACGAGCATGTGAACAAGATACAGAGGTATCGCTCAAGGAGTGATGACCGTTTCAGTAGATCGAACATCTCTGTTAAGGCAAGGCAAGAGCTAGAATATTTGCGGTAAACGCACAAGTAGAAGGACAGATTGGAATTGGAATTGGGACAGATTGGGACTCGAGTTGACGTTGAGTGATTGTCTAGAGTGCGTCCTCGTCTCCGGGTTTCGTGCTAGTTCGTGATCCCTTGAAGTTAGATCACTGCCCATGAAAATCGAGCTGTCAGCCAATTGACTTGTGGAAATCAATGCTTGCTTGTTTGCACGGTGAGATCGGCTAGTAAAGAATGATGGACTTAGTGTTAAACATACATTCTATTGAAACTGATGGAGGGAAAAACGTACTGAGCTCATCAGCGATATCGCAGAATACCCCTGGCATTTCAAAGTTCCAAAGATTCACGAGCTTGTCTATCTATGACCAGCATCATGGTACAGAGACAGCGCAGAGATCACAGTCACAGTGACGTGTCCAAATAACCCAAAGTCCTAGTTTGAGACCCGACTCGCTTTCCATCCACGAGTCCGAGCCCGCCATCGATATACGAATATTATAGAGGAAAGATGGGGGATGAGGGTCTCGAGATATTCCCAGGACACGAAATTGCATCAGTATAGCATACATGCCACGAGGATGGGAAGATGGGACGGGCTAAGGCCACTGAGCTGGATTACATATGAAGGCGTCCGTCAGGCAGTACAGTGCAGAGATCCTGGGACGTGGGTCGTATCCTAAGGTAGGTAGGTAGGATGATGGATTATGAGGTAGCATAAGCAGACACATAAGCCTGTCGGTTTGATGGGTAAGGCAGTCCTCGAGGCCGTGCCAGCTTGTGAATGGTACTCATATGGCGATTCGTCATAATCACTTTATCCTGATTCACCGCTGGTACGAAGGAATGGTAAAGTGGGTAATGCCAGTACCGAAAAAAAGAACGGAATGAAGGAAGTTTCTAGGAAATGATCTTGAGCTTGATGAAAGGGAATTAGTTTGATATGGTCTACGAATGAGGGGAAAGAACCTACCGAAAGTAAGTGTGGTCGATTTACGAGTGATACGGGTAAAGATTGCAGCTGGGTTGGAATACATATGAAAGTATCCGTCAGGCAGTACAACGCAGATAGTCTGGGACGTGAGTCGTATCCTGAGGGAGGAAGGTAGGATGACAGGTTGGTAGGCAGCATAAGCGGACACATAAGCCTAGCGATTTGATGGGTAAGGCAGTCCTCGAGGCCGTACCAGCTTGCGAATAGTACTCGTAGTGTGATTCCTTACAATCACTTTATCCCGATTCGCTGCGGGTACGAAGGAATGGTAATGTGGGTAATGCCAGTACCGAAAAAGAGAACGGAATGGAGGAAATTTCTAGGAAGTGATCTTGAGCCTGATGAAAGGGAATTAGTTTGATATGGTCTACGAATGAGGGGAAAGAACTTACCGAAAGTAAGCGTGGCCGATTTACGAGTGATACGGGTAAGATTGCAGCCAAATCATCTACAGAATGACGATACGCTCATAGGCATTCATGTTTGTCGTAGTCCTGATCCGCAGAGCGGATGCATGAGAGAATCTGAGCTGAGTAACAGGGCAATGGCGGTAAAGAAACGCATTGCTTCTGGGTTTCTCCAGGGGGTTGTAGGCGCTGTTAACGTCGGGGGAGCAGACACAGAGTGGCAAGGTAGAAAAGGGTGCATGATTGACCGAGAGCCTTGACGCTATGGTGCTATGGTAAGAACACAAGCACTTGCTGGAAGCTGAGGATAGGAGATACCTCTATAGCTTTCTAAATCACCTAGCCACCTTCTGAGGCGTTTGGGCGATCCACAGTGTAAACAATTTGATATGTAGGACCCAGGCTCTTCGTAGCATGCGCCTATTTTCCAAATCGACAGAGCCAGGCGAGGTCAAGATACTATACATTATAGTTCAGTGGTGCTCCAGTCGTTAAAGAGAGCAAGAGACTCTACAAACTGCATAATCTTACGGATGGTTGTTGAAGAAAATTCTTTTGCAATTTCCGAGGCACTACCAAGCTTGAGAGTCATCCGTTCATCGTCTTCGCGTCGTTTCCAGATATCACGTCAATGGTGAACCCGATAACATAAGACACGACTGAATTCGAGCTACTAGGCAGCGACCAGCAGTGTTGGTTTCAATTTGAGGAAATATCACGATTCTCGCGGCCCGCACGCCTCCATCTTGGGCTGAAAGCGGGCCTGTCTCACATACTTTGTACTTCCTCACCACCATTTCCTCTTTAAATCTTACTAGTCCGTAGTCGAGCATTCGGTCACTCCACGCAGATATTCAAAGCTCAGAAAAATTCGAGGAAAGCACCAGAAATGCAATCATGCTCCTTCGTATGCACGTTGCCTATCGAGGTTCTATCTACCATCTTTCTCTTTTGCCTCCCAGACAAAGATCATGTGGACGACAGTCGATATCGTGCAATTAGGCGATACAACTACATCGAACCAAACCACAGCCAGGCGCCCCTCTTGCTGACCCGCGTGTGTCACCTTTGGCGCGAAACAGCCATCTCTACTCCTGCCCTATGGTCTTCTCTCGCAATCAAACGGGCCAAACCTTATCCTTTTCTAATTCAGACCTGGTTGGAGAGGACGAAGGACATGCCCATTTCCGTGTCAATTGACCTCAAGGACGGTGGTGAGGCGACAGAGAGCGTTTGGAAAATCGTGTGCTCTCACGTCCATCATTGGGGGAGAATCAGGGTGTTGTATCCTATGTCTTCGTCTGTAACTGCGGCAGTAAAACATCATATTGCTGCCCCACAGCTTCACGAAGCATATATAAACACATCGGGACCATCAGCTGGATGGTGGGCGACTATCATTGAAAATGCTCCTCGTCTCCGTCGGCTAGCTTGGAGTGGGCCTATGCCACTGGCACTTCTCTCTTGGAACAAGCTCACGCACGCCGAGCTCAGTTTTGGAAGCAAACTCAATCCGAGGCAATGTCTCCGCATTCTCTCGTCTACCCCACAACTCCTACACGTTGAATTTCATTTTCCTGCCTTCCAACTCATGAACGTTTCCGCTCTTGCTGTTCCAACAACCGGTGGCTCGGAGAAAGAGGGTATCTTCCCACAGAGTGCGCTCAAAACTCTGGTTCATGGATTAAGATCCCTTCGTGTCTACGGCAACAATGCCTATGTATCGGAGCTCTTTGGATACCTGTCTCTTCCTCGGCTTACTGAGCTGCATATGCCAGGATCAGAGAGTCTGGAAGCTGACAAGCTTCTGGATTTGATACATCGTTCGTCTTGTCTCCTGACCACCCTATCTTTCCGAGGTGCCCAGATACCCGAGGTCGAGCTCTTCAAAGTGCTGAAAGATGCCCGTGTCTCTTCGCTGGTCAAATTAGCGGTGTATGATCTCGCAAGGGTTGAGAATAATACGGTTATATCAGACGAGCTTTTGAAGGGTCTTTCAGTAGGGGATGGCGCCATGGCGTCTTCACAGGACAAGGAATCGAAATTTATCCTTCCTCGTCTCGAAGTACTGGAACTTGTGGCTTCTATCGAGCACTGTACTGATGGTCTGTTCACTGAAATGATTGAATCGCGGTATCCAGGGAGGGCTGGTGTATGCACACCGTTGCGTCGAGTGAAGGTGCATATACTCCACAGTGTTACTCGGAGAGATCTCGAGAGGGTGGAACAACTAAAGAGTCTTGGTTTGGATATCGAATTGAACTCTCCATTCTATATGATGCAGTTAGGGTATAGTCCTTCGTGATTTTGGATTTTACATTGACTGTGAGTGTAGTACCTTCATACCCCCTCTCTCCCACTCACCTCCCCTCAGCTCTTGCGCTCATGCGCACATACAGCGGATGCTTATTTTCCAACAAAGATCTGGACTCCCATTCCTAGGTTCCAACGAGTTCTGCTTGTACACGTATACCGCAGACGGACTGGCGAGCAAGTGAGCGGGTCGGGGATCAAGTTTGAACATCGAGCGATAGGTGACTTCGGCGCGACTTAGCAAAGGCGAGATGGACTCGGAAGCTGGTGGAAGATTACAACGAAGACCGTGACGACGCGTGGAGGACATCATCGTTGCACCCTTCCTCAAACCCTGTTCAAGATCGGACCCACCACCTGTAATCTTCAAAACGCTTCCCTCACATCACACCGTACTGGCGCCTGTAGAGTGCTACCGGACTCGAGCCGTACACTCTAAATTCGGACCGCGAACTTTTGGGATTCCAGGGAAAATTTGCATTCATAGTTTTCCTTTTCTTCGGTGGATTGGATAGTGTTAGGGTATACATCTTCTGAGTTACAATTTGAGTTATATGTACATCATATATGAACTCTCTTATTAAACCTTGTTATTAATTTATTCTATACACATTCTTCACCTTCGTTTCCAAAGTCATATCACCAGTTTACCCGTCCCGACAAACGATGCTGCGACATGATGGCGCGATCCCTCAATTTCAGAGTTTTGCCAGCGGTGAAGGGGAAGGAAAGAATCACGCACCCTTCCCATCTCACTAGCACATGTCATATAGGTATTCTGTGGGACGGACAATACATCGACGCTTGAGGGAACGAAACACGGCTCAAATCTACACAAAAGGACGAATTCTGTATTTCATTCCGAATTCGTAACATGGCAAAAGGACAAATTCAGGCCGACGTTACACAGCGGTCCTTGTTTCCTCCGCCCTCCACCCTCCATCTTCCACAATTTCAATTCTTTGCTACAGGTCGTAAATCAGACGAAAATTATGACGACTGGAGATGAAGCTTCCCTTAGAGTATGTCACTTCCATCATTAGACAACTGCACCGGTAGTTAATCTATATGCATACCGTACAGGATGCAGAGGCAGCTGCACAGAGGATGATAGTTCATTCTCAGGCTCTAGTATCAAAGCTGCATAATCAGCCGTATGGTGGCTTATATGGCCGTGCAATTCAAGCTATGGAAGCCTACTTGGACAATTCCAACCGTGACCATAAGGAGCCTGCTCACACCGATCACCAGCCTGATGCAGATGAAGAGGAGATCAAAGCGTCTGAGCAAACGATCAAAGTTTTCGAACAAAATTTGTGGAAGGAATATGGTCTCATTGGCGAGCTGGATCAAACCTCTCTTTTTCAGGAATGTCGAACTAGGGCACAGAACGGTGACCAGGAGGCTGTGGAGATACTAAAAGTGTTGGACCTCGTCCACAAAGGCAGAGCAGAGCTATCGGCGTACTGGGATGCTCGATATTCACGGATATTTCGATGGGGTACCCCGCCAATGACTTGGATGCAACTTCGTCGTGTTGAGCCTGACGCTTGCACCAAATCCACTGTTGGAACCCGTTTCTGGGCTGTCATTATTGCCAACGACAAATACCCTCAAGCACCTCTCAGAGGGTGTATTAATGATGCTTATGACATGCAATCGTACCTCACGAATTACCTCGGCGTTCCAAAAGACCACATTTCTCTTCTCGAAAATGCTTCACGCTCCTCCATGATCAACGCCCTGTATGACACCCGCGACAATGAGGATATCCAGCCAGATGATCATGTCTTGATTCATTATAGTGGGCATGGTGCTAGATACAACGTCAGCGCTTGCTTCGAAGATCGAGCTGCGGGTGCTGGCTCAATTGAAGCACTATGCCCAGTTGATCGTGGGACCGAGAGTCCTGATATCAGTGACAGAGAGCTAGGCTTGATTATTTCCGAGCTCTACTCACAGAGGAAAGTCAAGATTACAGTTATTCTTGACTGCGGCTATTCTGGAGGAACTACACGAGCACCGGCAGGGCTGGCCGACGATTTGGATGCGACGCCTCGTGCACGAGGCATTTCACCATTAATCGACCTGGCGCTTAAAAGGAGGATGTTCGAGGAGGCAGACACCAATCCACGCCGACTCTCCCCGCTATCAACATCACCAGAGACTTGGGCATCCGACACGCACAGCCTTGCCTCAACCCATGTATTGCTCGCTGCTGCCCAAAATACGGAAAAGGCCCGGGAAGCTCCAATGAGCTTTGACAGTTCTTACTGGGAGCAAGCCCGTCGATATGACACAACCGTTCCTCAGCAAGGATTATTTACTAAGGCGCTCATGAAGGTCCTGCGCTCTCAAAAGGGTATTGGACAAACTTACTCATCCTTGATCAACGAGATTGCTCACCTTGGAGTTATTCAAAAACCCCGCGTCGTGGGAGATAACAAGGACCGCCTTCTGTGGTACTGAAAGGGGTTTTCAGTGTAGGCGTATTCCCATCTTATCTGTGTACGTTGTATGGCGAGCAAGTGAGCGGGGCGGGGATCAAGTTCGAACATTGATTGATAGATGAATCTGGCGCGACTTAGCAAAGGCGAGATGGACTCGGAAGCTGGTGGAAGATTGCAACGGAAACCGAGACGACGCGTGGAGGACATCATCTTCCTCAAACTCTGTTCAAGATGACAGCTGTAATCCTCGAAACGCTTCCCTCACATCACACCGTACTGGCGCCTCTAGAGTGCTACCGGACTCAAGCCGTACACTCTAAATTCGGACCGCGAACTTTTGGGATTCCAGGGAAAATTTGCTTTCATAGTTTTCTTTTTCTTTTTCCGGCGATTGGATAGTGTTAGGGTATACATCTGAGTAGTTATATGTCGTATATGAACTCCCTTCTTATTAAATCTCATCAATTTATGCCATGCATTCTTCACCTTCGTTTCCAAAATCATATCACCAGTTTACCGTCCCGACAAACGATGCTGCGACCTGAGGCTGCGACCCCCCAACTTCACAGTTTTGCCAGCGGCGAAGGAACCACGAGTTTATATATACACATCTCATGGAATGACTTTCCGGTCAACCCCCTTCCCATCTCACTAGCACATGTATAGGTATTCTGTGGGACGATCCACGGACAATACATCGACGCTTCATACAGGCACCGGAGACTCGAGGAATTGATCAGCAACGGAGGTGAGGGAACCAAGCAAAAGATGAAGAGACTCTTTAGGGAACGAAACGCGGCTGAAATCTACACAAAAGCCTAAGGATGAATTCTATACATTCCATTCCGAATTCGTGAACACGGCAAAAGGACAAATTCAGGCCAAAGTAGCCAAAACAAAGTACTGAATGACGTAATCTTGTAGTGCTTGGTCACACGCGAGTCACTCAGATATAACAACAGTCGATTCATTCAAAGTCTACTATTTCGTACGTCTACAGGTCTTATATATGTTTTCTAGTCTGTCTGATATAAAGAGATAGGAACCAAGTAATAAGCAAACAGTATGTATCGGGTTGAGCCGATCGGTTACACAGTGGTCCTTGTTTACTTGCTGAAATCGATTCCTCCACCCTCCACCCTCCATCATCCACAGCTAGCTTCAGTCCTTCATCAAGACCATGACACCAGACGATGAAACCGTGACCTTGCGAGTATGTCACTTTCATCATTAGACAACTACACTGGTAGCTAATCTACGTGCATACCGTACAGGATGCAGAGGCAGCTGCACAGAGGATAATAGCTTATCTTCGGGTTCTGATGCCAGAGCTGTATGCTCGTGGCTTATATAGCCCTGCAGTTCAAGCTATGGATGCCTACTTGGGCAGATCCAACCGTGACCACAACGAGCCTACTCGCACCGCTGATCACCAGCCTACTCACACCGCCGATCATCAGCCTACTCACACCGCCAACCACCAGCCTAATGGAGATGAAGAGAAGATCGAAGCGTTTCAACAAAATTTGTGGAAGAAATATGGTTTCATTGGCAGGCTAGATCACACCTCTCTTTTTCGAGAATGTCAGACTAGGGCACAGAAGGGTGACCAGGAGGCTGTGGAGATACTAAAGGTGTTGGACCTCGCCCACAAAGGCAGAGCAGAGCTGTTGGGGTACTGGGAGATTCTAGAACCACGGAAACTTTTTCATGGACGATGGGATACTCCGCCGATGACTTGGATGCAACTCAGTCGTGTTGAGCCTGACACTTGCACCCAATCCACTGTTGGAACTCGTTTCTGGGCTGTCATCATTGCCAACGACAAATACCCTCAAGTACCTCTCAGAGGGTGTATTAATGATGCTTATGACATGCAATCTTATCTCAAGGAGTACCTCGGCGTTCCAACAGACCACATTTCTATTCTCGAAAATGCTTCACGCTCCTCCATGATCAACATCCTCTATGACACCCGTGACAATAAAGATATCCAGCCAAGTGATCATGTCCTGATTCATTATAGTGGGCATGGTGCTAGATACGACGCCAGCGTTTGCTTCGAAGATCGAGTTGCGGGTGCTGGCTCAATTAAAGCACTGTGCCCAGTTGATCGTGGGATCGAGAGTCCTGATATCAGCGACAGAGAGTTATGCTTGATTATTTCCGAGCTCTCCTCAAAGAGGAAGGTCAAGATCACAGTTATTCTTGATTGCTGCTATTCTGGAGGAGCTACACGAGCACCGGCAGCGGCGGGCTTGCCACACGATTTGGATGCGATGCCTCGTGCACGTAGCATTTTACCGTTGGTCGACCGGGCGTTTATAAGGAGGATGTTCGAGGAGGCAGACACCAATCCACGCCGACTTCCCTCCACGCCATCAACATCATCAGAGACTTGGGTACGTGACACGCACAACCTTGTCTCAAACCTTGTATTGCTCGTTGCAGCCCAAGATACGGAACAGGCTTGGGAAGCTCCAATGAGCTCCGACAGTCCTCACAGGAAGCAAGCCCGTCTAT
>RCHF01004461.1:0-17548 GCA_003987895.1 Neonothopanus nambi | reverse complement strand
ATAATTGGTGCTGCCCATTACGAAAACTCTAGCCACACCAACCAAAAACGAGACCTACGCTTACCTACGTTTTTTAGCACCAACGCTCGTGAAGCCTAAGAGCCGTGTCCAATCCCATCTGTTGAGGTGATTGTAATCGACAAACCACTGGTAAGAACCAGCTACGCCTCTCCAGTTCTTCACCTGCACTCCAAGGAATGCATTGCGTAGTTGAAATAAATAATATCACCGATGCAGAAAGTACAACGACTAGTCGCTATCCGTACTACTATCCTCGTCACTCTCCTCATCCTCCTGTGTTCTCTTCTTCACACTACCTCCCCTCATGGCCGCCATCTGTCCGGCAAGCGAATCCTCATCAGGGTCTGAAATCTCGTCTTCGGATGCTTGCTCGTCGGCGTTGAGAGCCGATAAATCATCAACTTTCAGCTAGGTGGAGCAATAAGCGTCAGCTAAAACCTATGGTGCAATAACAGAAATAGATTATTCACCGTCATATTCCTGGATGCCTCCTCGCCGACAAAAGTATCACTAATCAAATAAATCTTCCATGTGTACATCCCAGCGCCTTGAGGGGCCTGGAACTGCAACTTATACGATCTGTAATCCCGGTCTCCAGCATCAGGATTGGCATAAGGAACATTCATAATCTTCATAGGAGGAACAACAACACGCGAGGTCTTATCATCCGCAAGCACAAGCCACCAGCCTGGCCGTCGGTTCTGGAACAAAATTAGCATCAGAAAACATTTCAGAGACGGTGTTCGAGACAATCTACTAACCCCCGGCCAGTACGGCGCATGAGCCCAGCCAGCAGCATCCTCATCAGGAATAGCCTCAGCATCTTTGCGGCTCAATAAGAACTCATTATCCTTCTCCTCGTTCGCCTTGATGCTTTTCTTGACTTCCTCAGCGTCGGGCTCGCGCTTGATCTCTGATGTTGAGGAAGCCGGCGATATTAATCTGAGCTTGACTACGAGATAGACGATAGATGACGGCGTCACAATCCGCTCGCCAATGACTAGAGCATGTATCAATATTAAATATTGTGCTAGGGAGCTGGAAAAAGGCAGACCTTTGTAGGAAGCATCGACGAGCTCCAGCCTGCCCCATTTCGATGCTGCTTTCTTAACGTCACCGACTCTACCATCATTCTTGGTTTCCAATTCCTGAAGCAGATCGGGAAGGTCATCAGCCTTGCCCAGGGAGCCCTCTGCTGACACTTCTTCGGTCTTGATACCAGGCAGCTGAGTAAGCTTGTCACTCTTCACAGCCAAGGGACGTGGTAGCAGCGCCTGCGCTAAGTAGGCATGTAGACGCATAATGTACATAGTGGTGATGAGCCAGTTTCTGGAGATGGAGATGTTAAGAAGAGCATTGAGAAGCAGAGGTGTCTGCAGTAAGATGCGGGTTTGTTCTGTGGACGATCAATTGGTCGGTTGTAACAAGGTAAGCTGAGCAATGACTTACCCTTCTGTAGGTTTGGTAACCGTACATCCAGTCGTAGGAGATGTGCGTAAAGCAAAATCAAGGGGTATCTCTTATTCACATTCTGTGTCTTCCCAACCACAGACGCAACGGCATCCCACTGCTTCGGTGCTTGAGCTATGATTTCCTTTTCTAACCGATCTAATTCCTTCTGCTCGTCAGCCTTGCTCTTCCTTTGATCAAGTTCCCATTGGTAGGCTATTCCGAGTGTCCCCACAACATCATCCATAGTGGACTCTTCCTTGAGAGTTTTGAAGAATGCCGCAGCCGAACGAGCGTTCACACCGTCCTTAGTTTTCTGACGAGTCCCGAACCACCAGCGACCCTAATATAAGCCGGTCATGACGTTGCGCGACACAAAGGCAATCAAGAAGGTTACGCACGACCATCGCAGGCAAAGCACCTCCGAACAAAATGCCATACAAACCCAACACCCAAATGTTATTCTTGCTCTCGACAATCCATTGGGGGAGAGCAATACCCATAGACATTTCAGTCCGACCGTCAGGGTTACCATACTCCTCCCAGTTCTTCCGAATAGTCTCGTCTGTAAGACTATGCACAAAGGGCTTGGTAAGGCTGACAATAAGACAACATCCAGAAACTCACGATTTATAGGCTTTGGTAATCTCGACAAATCGATTTTGGATCTCCTCAATTGTTTCATTTACAGTAGCTTTGACTTTGTCAGGGTGGCTGGATATGAACTCATGAGCTAAGGAGGGGAATCAAATCACTAGCCACTCACTATAACTTTGAGAGCTTCTTGAAGTGAGACTTGATCTCCTTTTCCGTACTTCCCTGTCATCAAGAGATTTTCTCAATACCCTTCTACAATCCTGGTAGTACGGAAGCACGCACTGTCGAAATACCCAGAATTTCGAAGGGGTCATAGATTTTATTTTCGAGCTTCGCATTAGCGACTTTGTAGCCGAGGAAACCAACAATTGACCATCCAGTTATAATGAATATAGATCTAAGACGAAGGCAAAGTTGGAACATAGTATTACAGATACAGACTGTTTACTCACTTCTTAGAGAACTTGGGATTGAGGAGAGTGCCTTTTTCTCGCTTCGCGGTACGTTGTCGTTGTGCAACGCAAGGCTGACACTGACAGCCAGACAACACCTTCTTCTCTACATAGGCGATGAATAAACATTCATTCATTGAATATGTGAGCTACAACTCACTGGAGGGCGATAATGATGAAAGAGTAAGGGGAACAAGAACGAGAACAAGGAAAGAAAGAACAAAGTAGGCGGCCATATTACCGCCTTCATCGTAGTGATAGTTGGCCATAACTGCACGTCGTCGTGAATGAGAGACGAAGGGTGCTGGCTGTGAATGGTGAAAACGCGAAAGTACGTGGCAGATCACATGTCCTCATTCACTGTCAAAGCTGTACCAGGCGCCAGCTCTACTCATAGGGCTATAAGTACTAGATATCATTGCATAACACTCTTCATAGCAACAGAGCTAATAGCAACATTATCTATGAACGCGTACTGTCTCGTCAAGTCACCAAGATTCTTGCATTCCTTCTCTAGTTTGTAATACTAGACCAACGAAAGATCAACACGCGAAACAACAGAAAAGTCGTTCATATCTACCTTCTTCACTCTTTCCCAATCAGTTATTTGCTGCAGATTACTGAAAGGAACCAGAGATCCATCAACGACTGCATTCATGTTCTTTTCTATCTCGGATGCCGAATGCGAGGAATCAGTTATGTGAACGACGATGAGCGATTGGCTTGAATCTGATACGCCATATCTCCGTATTGCCTCCGTAATCTGGGCACAAGCTGTATGAGCAGTATTCCAATTGACGATCTAAAGAACTGCAGAAGATGCGCACATTGTTCGTAGGATTGAGCGCAAAAAGAACTTCCGAGTGCACCGTCTTTGTCCGTAATGAATTCTGTGACTGTGCAAGAATCGACTGATGTATCGCAGTCTCTAAATGCAATCGACTCGTTATCTACTTGCCAATTAGTTATGTAGCCAAGGAAGCACAATATTCAAGTCAAGAGACCAACCAACGAAGCATCGATGAAAGAAAAGTTAACCGCATCTCTTTCCTTGTCTCCTTCAGGCCCTTCAGCTTTCGCAGCATCTATAATCCTTTTCTTGATTTTGTCTGAATTAGTGACAGACGTGTAGAGAGCAGCATAAGCGACATTTGCACCAGGGACGCTATGGTCAAAGCGAAACGACTCCATTTGGACCCGCGGACACTCAATCTGACCAAGCTTTCTCTTTTCTTCCCCGACCATTAACCATGAAGCTCTGGAAGCTTTTCAAGGAATTGCCTCTTCCTCTCCTTATTTCCTCTCTAACATTCGTTTGCACGGCGCTGCCAGTTGCATCCGTTGAGCTCGCACAACTCACACCAGACGACTTCAAGTCTTCAGTTGCAAACGGCGTATGGTTCATCGAACATTTCTCCCCTTACTGTGGTCATTGTCGGGCTTTTGCACCTACCTGGGAAGAGTTGGTGAAATATAACGATGAACACGCCGAGCTAAGCATTAAACTTGCTCAAGTGAACTGTGCAGTTCATGGCGGTATGTTTTCCTAGTCATAGACCATGCCTCACTCGTGCCAACTCATTTACATAGACCTATGCGATTCGAACGGTGTCAAGGGCTACCCACAGATGAACATGTACAAAGACGGAGAGTTCGTAGAGACATTCAGAGGATCAAGGGAGCTCACTCGGCTCACTGACTTTCTCAAAAAGCATTCACCGCCTCCTGCTCCAGTGGACGAGAAACAGGAAGTGGAGGAACTAGAAATAGAAACTTCTACTCCAGGTACTACTCCCAACCCTTCTGGTACCGTACTGGCGCTGGACGACAAGACATTCCAAACTACCGTTGATCAAGGACCTACCTTCATCAAATTCTTCGCACCTTGGTATGCACCTCTAACT
Organism: Neonothopanus nambi; assembly: GCA_003987895.1. NCBI lineage: Eukaryota > Fungi > Basidiomycota > Agaricomycetes > Agaricales > Omphalotaceae > Neonothopanus > Neonothopanus nambi. The sequence continues at coordinate 13,125 of RCHF01004461.1, read as the reverse complement.
TCCTCCGTTGGCTCACTCAACCTAAAATGAATTATGCAGGTGTGGCCATTGTAAAAAGCTTGCACCTACGTGGAAGAACCTGGCTCAGAGCATGCAATACAAGTTAACCATAGCCGAGGTGGACTGTGAGGCACACAAGGCACTCTGTAAAACCCAGGACATCGAAGGTTTCCCTACTTTGAAGTTCTACACCGGTGGGACAAATTCAGAGTATAACGGAGGGAGGAAGCTGGAGCAATTGAGAGAATTCGCAGAGAAAGCTAGCGGAGCGTAAGTCTCATTGTAGCATCTGAGAAAGGTTCTTGCTAATCCTTTTATTATTAGTGTTTCTAAGCCCGTAACAGCTACAGAACTGGAGAAACACGTCTCGGAGGAGAAAATACTCTATGCGCTTCTGTATTCATCCAAGCAACGTGGTCTCTTGGTACACACAGCCTATATTTGTTCACTTTCCTTTGCACTCACACGTCTATCATAGTCGGCCCTAAAGCCTCTCTTTGCCCCGCTTCTCGGTTCACCAACTGTTTACACCGTCGTCGATCCTCCTGCGTCACTCACCTCACGTCTCTCTGTGCCCGACGGCTCGTGGTCCCTAGTATCATTCAAGGACCATGACTTCACCCGGCCCACCGCCATATACACCTCCTCCCTCTCTCCCTCCTCCCTCTCCGACTCCACCAAAACCGAGGCTATCTCACAATGGCTTTTAGCCAACCGCCTCCCCACCACCATCGAACTCACACAAGACACTTTCCAGTCCATAATGAATGCTCCCAGCCGCCCTCTAGTCGTACTAGCCGGCGTGACGAAGGATAACAAAGCCAAAGTCCAAGTGCGGCTCGAGGAAGTGGGTAACATGTGGCGATCTCGGACGGAGGGTACCGGGCGTGTTTCTGTAACTGGTGGAAGCAGACCGGTCGTTTTTGCGTGGATGGATTTGGAGCGGTGGAAGGACTGGATGAAGAGTATGTATGGACTAAAGAAGAAGGATTCTAACGAACTTGAAGACGTCGATATCATCATCACTGATCACCAGGTAGATGCATTCATTGCGTTTCTCAATTCCACAAAACTAATAAATATAATTACAGAATCTCATATACTACGACGTTGACACCTCCAACGCACCCATCAAACTCACATCTTCCCAGAGCATTTTCACATCCATCGAAGGCGCTGCGAATGGGCGTATCAAAGCGAAGAACTCTGAGAACATCATTGAGCGAACAGCCAGAGTAAGCGCTTCCTCTCCTTCTTTACTCGTGCTATCTAACAGATCTTCAGTACCTCAACTCGAAGCTTGTCGCCATCGAGACATACATCATAAATAATCCGATGCACACCCTTTTCTTCGTTCTAGGCATCTTCGTTGTGATTTTCCTAGCCGTACGGAAACTCCTTGCTGATGATCCTATGGATGACTACGGACGGCTTAACAAGGGAGAAAGATTAGATTGAATGTCTGGGCTGTTCTATCTATGGGCTTGCTATTCTATACGTGTACTATTTATTTATGAGCATTCTGGTATTTATTGACGTTGCGAGGAAATGCAGAATCCTTTAGAGCTGATTTGCGTGAAGAGCCCGATCATAACCCTAGGCGACATGCAATTAAAAAAGAGATATTGATTGAAAGGCTCCAATTACTGCAGAAGTATTATTGAACAGTATATACTGCAGAAGTATTATTGAACAGTATATACTGCAGAAGTATTATTGAACAGTATATACTGCAAATACCAACGTCCGACATCGTCCATCATCACTATTACAACAGCTACCCGTCTCCGTCACCATGTATCCTCTACTGGTTCTTTTTCTCACCAGCATTGTACCCTTTCGGAGTGACCTCGAGACGTATAGGATTCTGAATACTTGCCAACACCGAGACACCGAAGTACAAGACAGGTAGGAAGACGAAGAGCATCACCAAAAGGACGGTGATAAGCCCCGGAGTGAGAAGCTGATAGTTGTGAAGAATACCACCCTTGTTCTGCGCTACGGAAGCAGAGGGGGACGTAAAGTCGAGAACAGGTCGGTCGGTGACATCCGGAGATTGGCGCTTCACATGCGCGAGAGGAGAACCGGTGTAGACAACAAGGTGGTTAGAGAAAGGAAGCGAGTTGAGCGTGTTAGAAAGCAAGGCATCTGATATTCAGAATAGAAAAGAAAAAAGGTCAGAATCTGGCAAGAAACAAAGTTTAGAGATAGGAGGTACTGACCGTGGTCAAGCACAGTATTCTTCCTGTGCGAGCCGTGGAACTCCAAGCTCGGCATGGTGATAACAAGAATAGATTTTTCTCCTTTCTCAAAACTAACTCCTCCCTGTCCCGGCATAATATTGATGAGCCTTGAATTGCATTTCTCAGAGACCGATTCCGCGAGGGTTGAAACGGATCCATGCTGAGGTCCGGCACGAATGTATGGGAATTGGCGCGAAGAGGGTGCGGAAGCAAGAGAACGAGATACATGAGAGCTTTTAGGGAAGTTGCGTAGATCTGAAGCGTGAAGCTAGAAGGAATACCTCAGTAACCGGTAGAAGAACAGAATGAGTACAACACTTACACCTGGCTGGTCAACAATAATTATGGCCTCATGGCCGCAGACATCGTCATCAAATAGTATAGTTTCAAGTAGGTTCGTAGAATGGAGGACATTGGCAGCATTCAAAGGTAGACGATCAATAGCAATTGAACTACGTGGTCATTAGTGACAAGACTGGCGAGTAGACGAGAAAGCTACCTATGAGAGGACCATGCAACGAAGGGAGAGGTGTTCGAGAACGCCAGAGCCAACGGAGAGAAGGATAAGAGGAGGGCAAGGCGGACCATCTTGGAGGAGGAAGTCAAGTTGAGAGTGAACCAAAATGAACCGATCTTTCCAATTCGGGTCAGCTCGGTTCGCTTACCGCCAGACCGGCTCAATGACCCGCCTGAAATGCGGGGTAGACACTGGCACATGATTTCTGACCTTTGCCTTAAATACCTAAGTACCAGCTCCTCTCTTTCATATATTCTCTGTTCCTCATGCTCAGAAACTCTCTGTATCGGTCTCTACGCTCTTCAGCGGCTTACCGTTCTTTCAATGGAGCAAGGTAAGCCTTCGGGAACAAATTGACCGTCTTCACAACTCAGTTGAAGTACATAGGACATTCTCTTCGACTAGACGTCGGCTTTCAGAAAACATTCCAACCATGAACTCTTTGGATATGCTCACGGAGGATGAGACGATGATCAGAGAAACGGGTGAGCAGAACATTACTGTTTCACTTGGGCCATAATGACCATGAGATTCAGTGCAACGTTTTGCAAACAGTGAAATTCGCCCTAAAGTCAGGGAGATGGACGAGAATGAGATGATGGATCCAGAGATCATCAAAGGGCTTTTCGACCAAGGTGTAAGTTACAGACATTTGGCTCCCTTTGGTTTATATTCATTCACCGGATCTAGCTTATGGGAATCGAGACCTCAACTGCTCACGGAGGTTCAGAGTTTTCATTCATGGCTGCTATAGTCACAATCGAGGAGCTTGCAAAAGTAGATCCTTCCGTATCTGTTTTATGTGACGTGCATAATACGCTCGTCAACACCGTAGTCAGAAAATACGGAACAGAAGCACAGAAGGAGAAGTGGCTTCCGATATTAGCTACTGAGCAGGTAAATCTACCCCTTTGTATCAAATTTCTTCTTCTAATCTCTTACAGTTGGGATCCTTCTGTCTATCTGAACCTGCTTCCGGATCAGATGCTTTTGCTTTGCAAACGAAGGCTCAGAAAATCGGCAATGACTATGTCTTGAACGGGACTAAGATGTGGATCACAAATTCGTATGAAGCCAATGTATTTCTGATATTCGCGAACGTGAGTCTCGTTAAACACCATCTTATTCCATGACTCATTGCTACCACCTTAGATTGATCCCTCAAAAGGTTATAAAGGAATAACGTGTTTCATCGCCACCAAGGACATGGGTATTGAAATTGCCAAGAAGGAGCAGAAGTTGGGCATCAGAGCTTCGTCGACATGTACATTAAATTTTGACGATCTTAAGGTGAGCCTTTTTCACTTGTTCGAAGAATTCATTAGGTGTTGACCGTCTGTTTGCTAGATTCCGGCAGAGAACATCATTGGAGGAGAGGGGCAGGGCTATAAGGTAATAACTTCTAATCACTTTATACCCATCATACTAACTGCATGGCTTGCAGATTGCAATCGAGATTTTGAACGAAGGTAGGGACAGCCTTGTAACACACACCAGAAAAAATAACCGAAGTACTTGCTTTATATAGGTCGTATCGGTATTGCTGCTCAGATGCTCGGACTCGCTCAAGGGGCATTTGATCTTGCCGTGCCATACACGTACACCCGTAACCAGTTCAACCAACCGATCGGCACCTTCCAGGGCATGTCTTTCCAATTTGCAGAGGCTGCTACTCAGATCGAAGCCGCAAGACTGCTGACATATAACGCTGCAAGGCGCAAAGAGAACGGATTGTCTTTTGTGAAAGAAGCGGCAATGGCTAAATATTGGGCCAGCAAGGTCGCTGAAAGCGTCAGTGGAAAGGCCATTGAGTGGATGGGAGGGCTAGGGTTCACGAGGGAGACGGGTGTGGAGAAGTACTGGAGAGATTCAAAGATTGTACGTCCCTTTTTTTTGCTCCTATCATGCTACTGGCTTACCATTATCTCGTTAGGGCGCAATTTATGAAGGGACATCCAATATTCAACTGCAAACAATCGCTAAATTCATTCAGAAGGAGCATTCATCTTGATCTACTTCTCTTCGTATATCTCACCATCGAACATTTGCATACAGTGCTGTATTTTTATCAACATCATCTAATAGAGATCTTGGTTTACACAACGCGAGGGTGTCACTTGTCCCGAAAAGCTATGTGACATCCATTTTTATGAGATTCTCTTCTCCTTCCAGGCCGGCTCTCTGAACTTGGTCGGCGGCGGCCATCGCAACGAGTAGTGAGTCAACATCCGGAGAAACAGTGAATCGCTTGTTGACCTCCCCGAGAACTGATAACCTCTTCTCCTCCAAGTCAAGACTAACTGCGTGCTGAAGGAAGGACGGTTGCGTAGCAGCGGTGACCTGGTATAGGTGCTTAGACCAGCGAGAATAAGGAGATAGATATAGATGGACATACATCAAGCAGTATGTTGTTTGCAAGTCGCATTTTCACCGCACCGCTTCGGTAGATCTCCAGCCGCCCGATAACACCGTCTACAATAGGACGAGTTTGCTTTGGCTCCGCTGATTCTGACGACGCCTTTGAAGAAAATGCGCCTGACTCGGATTTCACATCGGATGCGAAGGTGACTTTTTTGGAGGTAGAGCTTGGTGTGGGCTCGGAAGGAAGAGATGTAACTGAGGTTTTTGGTTCAAATGACGGGAAGGGAGAAGGGAATTGGAAGAAGTAGAGACGGTCTTGTCTGAATGTAGAATCCTTTCCGTCGAATGATTGAGTAACATGATACGGACACTGTATAAATGAAGCAACGTACATCATTCAAGTTAGTCTGTTGACCGAAATCTTCGATGATATCTTCCAGTTCCTCTTCCTCTTCACTCTCACTAAGGTCAATAGCATTGGCGAGATTGACCTCGCCAGCATCTTGCCCTCCTATAGGCCGTTAGGTACCTGGAACATAACCATCACAAAAGTGAACACACCTGCAACAACATCATTGTCCTCCTTCTTAACCTTCTTCCTCACCCTCTCCTTCCTCAAACTCTCCGGCGCCATCCAATCCATCTGATGCACATTCTCCATATCAACAATCTCAACACCCTCATCAGCATCCGAATAAACCTCCTCATCAACATCCATATCCTCAGCCTTCCCCTTTCCCTTCCCCTCCTCGACTTTAATGGACGGTACAGGCGTTCTAGACAGTCCTGCACCTAAATCAGAGTGATTTGCCCTAGAAGGCACAGGGATAGGCGTAGCCTTTGGGACGGAGCGCCGAGCGTTGTTCCCAGCCAAGGCAGGACCCATAGCGAACGGTCCACTAGCAGTCATCTCAACTGGAGGTCGAGGTGCCCCTCCCCGTCCGCCACCTCTACCTTCGCCACCTCTACCACGACCCCGACCTCTATCATGAGAAGAAGCTGAGGGTACGCCTTCAGGCGCGGGTTCCTAGCCACAGAAACGAATGATGAGGGCGGGTTTATAAATCCTAGTCAACGATAAGAGATAATTTACAGTTTTTATTTCTCTAGTATAGACCATTATTGCGTATTCCAAAGCATCTAGTTTGGCTCGATTACTCACTCCTTTTTCCTCCTCGCCGGAAGAGTAGGCACAAACTTGAGTTTTTGAGTGCCTTGTCTAGTTACATCTGAAGGTCGTTTTGCGAGACTAGAAATTGCTTTTGGTTTCGACGAGCCAGGCGCGCTGCCTTTTGCATTTCTAAGCCCATTCCAGTCGACGAGTACCGAAAAGAGGGAGCATACCTGTAGGCGTTTCGGACATGACTGGTGAGAGAAAGGCGTGATCGCGTGGCTGATGAAGTCAATCGCAGTGGGTCAAGCAAAATAAATCGAGAAAAATCTATTCGATGATATTGAGATCGTACAGATGCTAGATATGATATACAGAATGATGATATGCCGAGAAACAACACATACATGCAAAAAGAGTGCTCTAATGTAGAATATAAGACAGGTATGCAAGTAAAAAAAACAAAGCTAGCAATAAAAAGCTAAGATGATATGACAGTAAAAACGGAATAAAGAAATAGAAATACCAAGATTCAAAAAGTATTAATCTCCACCAACACCGTCGAAACAGCCAGCTGGCTTCAAAGCACTCCACATGGCCTCCACAGCAGCCAAATGGAAAGGTAGCAAAGGATTCGCCCCGACGAGACGAAATCGTTCACAAGACAGGATTGACAGAGAATGGAAAGATTGAGTGATGTTGACGAGTAACTGTCGATATTGATGATTAGACTCATCCGAAGAAACCTTCGTGTGACGTGCAGTAGGATATGAGCAACCGTAGGACTTCGCAGCGTGTAACAAATGGAGATGTATCATCAAAGAGGAAGAAGCAGACGGGGAAGAGGATGAGGGGACACGAACGAGTGTGCTACTACTGAGCGGAAGTAATGAAAGATCGTGTGCTGAAGGATAATCGTCGCCGTTGGGTGACACCAAAGGGATGTCAGCGACTATATTGCTAGCAAGACCCAACTCTTCTTGGGTAGGCGGGACGGAAATAGGTAATGGGACTTTCTGATAGAGAGCATAGGTGGTCATCGATGCATCTATAAACACCTGAGTTTTAGCAGATGATTTAGAAGAGCTCGATACAGAACGTGATATCGGCTTGCTGAAAGATTTGGATTGAGAAGGTAATAGCACCCATGGTGCGGAGGGTTCTACAGCCATAACAGAGACGTGTACGGGAGTTGAAGAGCTCGTCGAAATCGAATGAAGAGCCGTCGATAGATGTGTTGTCCATGCTAACAAAATTTGGTCACAAAGGATTATATCTCACAGAGAAAAAAGCATACCGTCCAATTCTACAGCGCCCATAGCACCTAACTTTGAAAGCACAATCCTCCACTCCACGTTAGCCTTCTCCGCGAACTGCATCGCAAACTCCCATACTTTCCCAACGACATACATTTCATCTGAAACGACACCCTCCCCACCATCACCACCATCAATATCGACGTCGGCTCCGTTTGCTTCGAGCGCCTGTGGCTGCGTCAACCATACACCAAGATCATGCGCTTCGCCTCTCTGATCTACGCATGCGGCGAGGATCCACTTGCCGCACTGACTGACCTGATACCCAACATGCAATAGCATATGTCGATCCACCACGTCCAAAGACGTGTTCGGTGTATACACAAACGACACTCGATTGTCGCTTGGCATACGGGCCAAGGTGAAAGCGGGTACTTGGAAGTAATTTCTCACTCTTTCTCCATGCTCAAAAAACCTTCTCGACATGACGCGATCCACTGGTTGCAAAATCCTGTTATACACTGAACAGCAAAGCAAATCTGTGCCAAAATTCTGCGGAGATGATGGGTCTGTGGACTGGAGCAGGGCGCCTTCAGGGACAAGTTGGAAAAGTATCTGAGCCTCGGAATAGGTCCTGGCAGCTTTCTTGATGGCAGAGCAAAGGTCACGCAGTAAGGTTGAGCCGAGAGACATGGCGGAAATAGGAGCAACCAAAAAGAAGACAAAGCTATCCTGAGGAGCTGGGAGACTCGCGATGAAAGCAGCTGTGCTCAAACAACATATAAAACTGTGCATTCGACTTCAATCATAAGAGACACGTACCAAGGGTCTTTCTAAAAGACGAATCAAAGCGCAAAGCTACTAATCCGTCCTTCTGACAAAAGGTACTGGTGCCTTGAACCATGTTCCCAAGTTGCTTTGCCTACAGTTCAAAGTAAGACAAGTTCGGCAGCAACATACCATGCTGAACAGCAGTCAGCAACACTCACTTGATATAACTCGACAAGGCCAGCCAACCAAAGTTCTGCCCTGTGCTGTCTCCATTCCTGACCATCCCGCTTATCCTCGTATAGAACAAAGGCCGTGACATTCTTCCTTCCGCCCTTTGGTCCGAGCCCGAGCTTCTCCCAAAACCTCAGGGCGGTAGGCAAGACATGGATGATAGCATCGCCTTTGCCGATAGCTAGATGAGGAGGATCGAGCACATGCACAACCGAGGAAGAAGTTGGTTCTAAAAATATTCTGTTCAGATAGTTCCTCTACAAAGAAATCCAAACCACATACCAGTCTCATATAAATCTCCAATATTCAACGGTCCCTCAAACCCTTTCACACCTCCTAAAAGCTCCCTAACAGCATCTATATCCGCAGGCCAAACATCTCCAGTCCCAGTCTCAATCCCACCCATATTCATACCAATACCCATACCCGTTCTCAGACCTGACCCCGCCCCCATAGCACCAACAGTAACAGGACTACCCGCCTCACCCGCACCAAACCCCCCGTTCACATTACCCGCGAACCCGATCAACGAACGCGCAATAGCCCATGCCCGCGCCCACACACAATTCTCTACCACCTCCCTCGCAAGCATATAGGCAGCGGCCTCAGCCGATCTCGACTTCTCMGCCGCAGCTCCCACCATCGCCGCTGGAGATACCGGTGTCGGAACCGATGGAGCTGGCGGTGGAGGAGGAGGGCCCGTCATGTTCATACCCACCGACATGCTAGCACCATGATGAGGCGGCGGGACAGATCCCCTYAKKGGCGTACTGAGTGAGAGAAGATGTAMATGTCTAAACTGSGTTGTGAGAAGAGAAGGGCCAGGAGGAAGATATTCTGGTAAGGGAGTCATAGGTCTCGAAGGTCCCCTTCGCCTCCCTTTCACTTTATCGCCACTTTCATCCTCAGAATTAGTACCCCCAGTTCCCGTACCTCCATCCGTATCATCCGCCCCTTCCTCATCGTCGTCATCGTCATCGCTCCCCTCACTCTCCCTCTCACCCCAACCTTCTTCCCTCTCCCACTCCCTCTGCCATCTAGGCACCCTTCTCCGCCATCTATAGCCCACAACACCCGTCACACCTACACGACTCTTTCGACTCTTTCTCTTAACCCCAATTAACTTTTTCACAACTCCAATCCTCGGGTCAGTGGCACGGTCATACCAGTCAATCGTCACCACCTTGTCATTGTTATCATGATTCCCAAAAGGTCCTGCACCAGCAACCCTGTCGCCACTGTTGCTGGCTTTGTTCTTGCTGCTGCTACCAATGCTACCCCGGACGATGTCACGCTCAACCAAGGCTCGAATGTCAGGCACCGTGGACTTCAGCGTCGGCCCAACCACCCCCCTCCTCTGTGCCTGTGCCTGTGCACCAAGCCCATTAGACACCTCCGCCTCCTCCTCACTCTCACTCTCATCTGTCTCATCGCTCCCGACAGGCGGACTAGGAAGTGACCATCTCCCTATTCCCGATCCCGCACGACTTTCTCCTTCATTCCTCTTCCCAGGATACTCCCTCCTGCCTTTGCCTTTCATCACACTCGAAGTACTCGAACCCGACCCAGACGAAGACCCAAATGCAAACTTGCCGCTCGCATCCTTATACTTCCCATCCGCGACACGGTGACTCATCGCAAACGGTATAGGGGCGAACTTTTTATCCGAGGACAAGGAAGACGACACAGTACGCGTTTCTAGGGGCGATTTGCCTGCGGAAGCCTCCCTGTATCCAGAGCCGGATCTAGATAGAGACCCAGGTAGCAAGGCCGACATCAATGCCATCTCTGCGCTTCCCCCATCCCACCTCATCTCCTCTACACCCTCCTCAAGCTCAACATCTACCATCAAAGGTGGTGACTCTCCCTTTCTAGTTGCAGCACCTCCATTTCCAGACATATCGCCAGCAGCAGCGAGCTCACTAGACTCTTCGCCTGCTACAAGACTAGGTGTAAGATGATTCACGTTCATAGGTGTAGAATGTGCCTGTGCTTGTCCAGGCAGTCCACTTAAACCCTCGCCCTCCAAGACCCCACCGACACCAACACCAAATAAATTTTCCCCGCCGCCAGGGGTAAGACCCTCCACGCCAAATCCCATGCCAACCATACTCCCTGAAACTGCAGGAGCAGACGAAGATGCAACAGTACCCTCCGCGGGCTTATCAAAAAAGCTAAAATCATCATCTGTGAAATCTGCCTCAAAGTCCATGCCTCCTATTACTGCTGGTGGTGCCTGTGTTGATGATGCGACGGGCCGTGTAGATGACACAGCACTCGAGCTAAATGTAGCCGAGGCCGTAGGCACAGAAGAAGGAATCGGATGAGCAACTGGTGCTGAGGCCGTTCTATTCGAATCCTGATCCATCCACCCCATACCCATACCCATACCCATTCCAAGTCCACTAATATCCCAATCCATACCCATAGTTCCTTCTCCCATCCCTATACCCCCCATACCTCCTCCCATCCCCATGCCACCCATATCCCACGACCCAAATCCTAAGTCATCCATGTTCATGTTCATATTCATATCCACGTCTCCTACTGTTCTCGCCCCATCGCCAGAAGCAGAAGCATTGGCCATAGCGGAACTAGTTCCGGAAGTGGCGCCATCAAACCGAAACTCGTCAAATCCCAACCCACCAAAACTTCCCATCCAGCTGTCTTCATTTTCTGTGTTCGCATTCTGGGGCTGAGGCTGAGGTGCAGGAGGAGGTATAGTTGTGGTTGTTGCTGTCGCTGTCGTAGCTGACGCAGTCTCTGCTTTGGCTGCTGTAGGAGCTGTAGGAGCCGTAGTAGGAGCAGCCGTCTCACCACTCATGTCTACATCAACTTCCTCACCTTTCTCCTCCTCTGTCTCCCCCTTTTCCTCTTTTTTCCCTTCATCCATAGGCATGGATGCAGACGCACCGACCGCCCTTCTCCCTTCCTTCACCTCAGCAATCAATGGTAACCCTTGAGGAATTTGCGGCAGCTGCGAAAGAGCAGTGCTAATACCTACACCCAGGCCAACACCACTGCCAATCCCAGGCGACACGGGACCCTGTGCGCCCACCGAAGGTGGGTTAGTCGGTGGGGAGGGGTAAAACGTCTGTGGTGCCGGTGCCGATGCTTGAACTGGGGCTTGTATAGCTGCAGGCACAGATACTGGGGCTGGAGGTGCAGGCGTAGCCAACACCGGCACCTGCTGTTGACTTTGTCCCGCAGCAGACCTCCCCCGACTCTCCCTCAATCTCTCTCTCTCCTTCTCTCGCTCCCTCGCCACAAAATCCACATATCCGCTCACCTCCTCTGCTGTCCCATCAAGTGGATCCCCATCCTTCATCATCCTACGCGCCGACAGCACTGCGTGCGCCTTCGCAAACGACATGTTCAGATGATTCTGCGAGGTTGTGAGCGGTGAATTCAACGTCGGGAACGCGTTAACGTTACTTGTCTGTGACTGCGGGGATGCCACCGTCATCGCCATCAAAGCAGTCGCAGACATAGGTGGATTTGTTACCGTTGCTGTTGTTGCTTGATTCTGATTCGGTGGAACCATAGGCATCATAACCGGCGAAGGCTGCAACTGCGCCGGTAGCGCAGGCAACTGATTCCATACCGGTCTACTCGTCCATACTGCTGCAAGACAAAGCCTCTGCGGGTAAATTACCGAAAGACCTTTCTCCTCCCCATTTGTATTTTCTACTGGAATGTATACGACGACGTAGGGCCCCTCCCAGCGGTCGCACGCGAGCGGAGAAAGAGCCTGACTGAACTGGGCATTCAAGGCTGATGTCGGGCCTGTGTAGGTTGTTTGGAAGTAAGCTGGGGTCGGGTAGGGGAGGAGGGTGAGAGGGGTGCCCTGGGGGATGGAGGGGAGCAGATGGGCGAGGGGAATGTAGGGTGTTGTGTTCAGGACTGGGTGGACGATGAGCTTCTTTGAAGATAGATGTAGGTCAAGATGTACATAGATTAGAGGTCTATATAGCCATTAGCAAACGATTAATATTAATTGAATTGACTTGCCTAGCTCTGGCACGATTCTCCCAGCCAGCAGTCCACTCGTCCTTTGAAAGCTCGTGTGCGAGAACAAAGCCATTGCCCATCGCATACACGAGTCTGTCACCAGTGTTGTTCTTCGCTAGTTGGCGGATAATGTTGGCTCTGACAGCGTCAAGAAAGGCACGCCAGAGATGCCTCCATGGTTTGCGGGGCAGTCGGGAGGCGGGGGTAGCAGCGGGACATCTCGGACATGGACCAGCAAGTAACGCACACTCCTCTGAGCACGGATACAGGTATCCTGGATCTATCCAGCCAATCGTCCCTAGTGGGACGAGCAATCCATTATCTCCCTCGTCCGCAAATACCAGCAGTCGGTGGCACGTCCTGGAGAGCACTTGCACCGTAGAAAACAGTCTCTCGTCTAGTGTCCTTCGTATTTCTCCAATATTCTGACAATCATTCTCCACGACCACATACGCAATTCTTTCCAATTCTCTCGCCGTAGCGAGGATGGGCGCATCGAGCAGCATAAAAGAGGGAGGCTTGCAAGTAGACGCGCTTACATAACACACTCTTTCACTTCTCAACGATGAGCAGAGTCTTTGACAGTGAGCACGGCCGTATTCTGTGCATTGCAGACATTAGAGG
>RCHF01004460.1:0-14401 GCA_003987895.1 Neonothopanus nambi | reverse complement strand
CGAGTCTGCTGGCCTACCTCTGCGCATCCACGAAGGAGATTCCATGACATGACGACATCGCTGTAAGATATGTACGATAAACCACCCGTAATGACGGCGTAGCATGCCAAGGAGCATCACCGGCTGTGTGTAGTGACACCATAATCGCCGGGATTACGACGCGCTGTCAAGACCCTCAGTAGCAACGAACTACATTCAGACAATTTATTGACCTGCAAGATGGATGACTCCATCGCAGCCACGGAGAGCATCCAGAACATCGTCATAATTCCTGAGATCTACTGACAGATAAGTAAATCTCGAAGTCCCGTCAGCGGCGTTAAAGCTGTCAGTGTCGACGGAAGGAACGATGTCGATGGCAACGACGTCGTGGCCCCTCTGGAGAGCAAGTCTGACTAGAGGCCTGCCTACAGAGCCGTTGCAGCCAGTGATTGCGAGTTTCATTGTGATGAAGGTAGAGAATTGAATGTAGTTCGATTCTAAGAAGGTTACATAACCTATCTATGTATGTAAGTATACAGGCAAAAAAAGCAACTCTGATATTTGACTGCTATGATGCTTTCATCATCCCGTCCTTGAATGCTTCCACTTCAGCCTCTTCAACGGGCAACAGTCTCTTAATTTCAGCATGTCTGCTACTGTGGAAAGCCCTTCTCGGAAACCAAATTTAACGGTGCGCACACGGGAAGGTATGAGCATACTTCGCCACCATCTCTTGCATTAATAATTGAAAAATCCGACTGTTTCCAAAGGACAACCGACAGTCTTCGCTCGTCTACAAGGGCTTTTCCCAAATTCACCTCATTCAAGCTCAGGGCCCAATGATAGTGACCATGGACACATTGAACCTACTCATCGTCCTGCTCTATCACCGCGATCTTCTGCCCCTCCCAAGTTTCTCAAAATCAGAATAATAACTTGGAACATGCATGACTCTGTTCCAAAGGTGTGTGTGTGTAGTAATTTCTGTCGAATAGTTATTTATTCCTATAGGGCGATTTGGAGGAGCTCTTTGGTAAAGTGCCGACCTACACCCCGCCACCACCCTCATCGTCTACTTCAATCCCTCAATTTCCAGCCGATTCGAACCACCCTTACCACCTTATTCTTGTGTAGGTGCCAAGGCATTACTTACCTTCTTCTGTACTAAAGCTGTCAATAGTGCTGGGCAGGAGTGCCCGTCTACTTCTGGTGGGTAACATTTATATTCGCCTATCCCCACCCCTTTCCCTCTCATCTCTAAGCCTTCATTATTTGATTATAGGCATACCAATGGGTCTCGGTGCCGGCTTCAAACTCATCGACAAGGACGATCGTGACAAGGACGAAAAGCTGCGCTCCTCCAAGCATAGTCATGACTCCGTAAAGTCCAAAAAAAGCTACGAAGATCACATAGAAGGCCCTCCTACTGGTTGGACATCCATGGTTGAAGATTGGTTATGTTATGGAGGCGCTGCGACTCGGGCTCATTCCCCCACGGCCGCGACGATGCCCGACATCAGCGTACCCAAACCATTATCTCCGCGGATGGCTTCAAAAGAGCCTAAGAAGGGACCGTACCAACTGTTGTGCAAAGAAAGGCTCTTGGGTATCTACCTTGCAGTATACGTTCACCGTGATCTAAAGCCACATGTTCAAAGTGCGTGTTTTCAATTCAATAATACCGTAATACCGCCCTCCTTTACTTATATCCACTCAGGCACGTCTAAATCGACTGTTCCGGCTGGTCTCTTAGGTGGTAGATGGGGTAACAAAGGCGGCGTTGGCGTTAGCGCTAACATTGCTGGGAAGTCGTTTCTTTTCATGAATTGTCATCTTGCAGGTACGCCTCAAACTCACCTATCCGTTCGTGTAACTCATAAGACCCTCAAAACCTGGTTAGCACAAGTGGATAAAGCCAATCTACACGATCGTTTGAACAATTACAACAAGATTAAGGCGCTCACACCATCTTCTCGACTGCCTGACCTAGTTCTAAGTAATGAAATTTTGTAGGCAGAGCTCGCTGTGGATGATTATCTTGCCAACGATGATCCCCGTGTCATGGCAGAGGGTACTAACTTCAACTAACACCTTTATCAAAGACTGATAGCGTTTATGTTAGATCCCACCGACAAATTCGACTATACCTTTGTTTTTGGAGATCTCAATTTCCGCTTAGACATCTCCCGATTGCACGCAGACTGGCTTATTTCTAGACAAGGTGAGTTTGCATCTATCCGTCCCATTCGCTATCTCACATTAAATTTGGTAGACTATGCCCAGGCTCTGGCTTTTGATCAACTTCGGAATCTGATGGAACACCAGAGAGCATTTGTTGGTTTTCGAGAAGCACCTATCAACTTCCCTCCAACATTCAAATACGACGTGTTGCGTACACTGAAGCGTCCCAGACGAAAAGCTTCAAAGCTGGATCGCTTCAAGTATCAGAACGAGAAGGTACAGAGGCTAACGGAAGTGGACGAGAAGGATCCAGCAGAAGAGGCTGACGAGGAAGACGGTGATAAAGAGAGTGAGGGTGAGGCGGAGGGTGAAGCAGCCTCCCTAGCGTCATCGGCTTGGACGTCTATGCACTCAAAGCCAGCCACCGAGAATTATCAAGATGAGGATGACTATCGCCCGATAACAAATATGGGAAGAAGTACAAGTGCTCCTGGAAGTAAGGTATCTCTGTCATCGGCCGCCCACAAGGCCAAGGCGAAATGGATGTCTTTACTGTCGCCTTCTATGCCTTCAAGCCCTACGAAATGGCTCAAAAAGCAAACCTTCTTAGAGCAGGAGGTTCACCAGGCAAATAATCAACAGCCTCACAAGTCTGTGGAGGATTTAAAGATTGTCGTTCCTGGTCCCGCCTCAGGGGAAAGTCCGGAGCCGAGTGCGGAGCAGGATCTGGCACCGCCTTCGTTACGCGGGAGAATCAGCTCAACGAGGTCGAGTGCGCCAAGTGACGAAGACGAGTTCGATGACAGAGGTGTCTACGACTCGTCGCATAAGAAACGTGTACCTAGCTGGTAAGCTTCTTTCAATTATTTTCGTTGGGTTACTGAATTATCTCAAGGTGTGACCGTATTCTCTTTAAGAGTACCGTTGAACCAGACCCAGATCCTGAAGAACTAGAGGAGCCGGAAACCAACGTTCGTTCTCGGACGCGAGTTGCCCAATTGCTGGCTAATGTACTTCGGCCTCTATCCGCTCGGTCTCGGAGAGAGTCCCACAGTTCTTTGTCGTCATTTGTCACTTCTGCTGCGTCCTCCGTTTCCACGAACCAAAAGGGGGATCCGACGTCACCCTTAGCTTCTGATTTACTTGAGCACATCGCTCCCTTTTCGCGATTTGTCTACGCTGATTCTCGTCCTACATCTTTCCCTCCCGAACCATCTTCATTACGTCCCTCTACCCGAGACACAATGTCCTCCGCCGAGCGCCCCATCATCCGACCACCTTCTAATGATCTCGACAGCAGACTACGCAGGTCATTCTCGTCTTCCTCTAGGTCTAATAAGAATATTGACCGTCCCCCGAGACGAGCTTCCACTTCTTTGACACCGCTTAATATTCCTGGATCTAGCAACACTTCTTCGGATGGTACCCATAATCCTATCATCCGCGAGGCGCCCACTCCATCTAGATGGCGTTTTTTCCCGTCTTTTCTTACCCACAATTCTACCCCGAGCAATGCTTCAGACATTATACCTACTCCTGCTACTACCCCTAGCGTCCAGATGCCGAGAAAGGGCGATGTGGTCTGCTTAAGTTATGATACCCTCGATGACAAAGGAATGAGAAAGCTAGAGGGACGGAGTGACCATAGGCCTGTTATTGGATCCTATGCGGTGTATTTGTGATATCTTCATCGTTGGTCCTCGTTTGATTATGCTCCTGGACCATGCCCTCGCGCACACATAATTTTATTATATCTTACTTCAACTCAATGGCATTGTACATTAAATAGACTATTATATGTCACAATAATGATATCCTTCTGGTCGACCCTCAGGTAGTGAAATAGGACCCTCTATTAAGTACTACAGGCCACGTTACCTTTTATGGCATCAGGAAGTCCGAGTCCTCATTTCTAATCTCTCATGCAGGGCGAGTACTTACATGCTTTTAGCTCGGCTGGCCCTCTCTCTCTAATCAAAGGCTTGCAATCTTTTTAAAGGTTTCAATAAATACTATCCGCCCGACTATGACGGTGAAAAGCATGGGAGTTTAAACGCATATAGAGGTGGCGAATGGAATGTGTCTTTTCAGCGTGTTATTCAACATACTCATTTCTAGGGAAACATGCTCTCGGAGACAGAGCCCGCAAACTAGACCAGGGAATCCTCATCACTCGATTCGAGCTTCCATTCAATATCTGGTGGTAAGAAGTTCTGGCTGTTTGGTCTATCTTCGTCGTCTCTCAGCCCATTTTTCATAGTGGTACATGCAATAACCACATTGGCATGGGTGTTCGTTACAATGCAGAAAAGAAAAAGATTGGCAACTATTACTCCACACCCATATTTTCTTTCCGTTGTAAATGTCATCTCTGTGATGGTTGGTTCGAAATACAGACAGATCCTAAGGTACGATTGTGTGTCTTTCCATCTAGCTTTCCGGCTTACATCTTGTATAGAATACACGCTACGTCGTCGTTTCTGGTGCAAGACAAAAAGATGAAGAGTGGAATCCTGAAGAGAATGGTGGTTTTGCTGTGCATGGTAAGCTGGCTCAGAAATTGAACCATTTCTCTCGAGCGCTGACGTTTTCTAGATACCGAGGGCAACGCGGCACCTGTCGATCCTCTTGCGGCACTAGAGAAAACCACAGACGCACAGAATCATCTCACAAAAGTTCAAGTTCCCCGCCTGGAGTCGTTAATGGACGTTTCTGACCATTACAATTCCGATCCCTATTCTTTGTCTTTGAAAGCTCGCAAGGTTTTTCGTGAGGACAAAAAGGTGCGGAAGGAGAAGGAGAAAGCTGATAATCAAGTCAAGGATCGTTACGCATTGCCTTCGGATTTCAGCTTGGTGGAAGAGGATGCTGATGCTGTAAAGGAGGCGCAGGAAGAGTGGAGGAAAGGCAGGGCAGAGCTGTCACTACGCGATAGCAAACGTCGGAGACTACCTGTTGAAACCTCGCTTGCATCCTCTTCCCGCCTCCTTCATCGACCCCACACTGTCTCCAAACTGAAATCATCCTCGTCGGCAGCTGATTCCCTGCGTGCTCGTGTCTTGGGCAATACGGCCCGCCAGTCCAAAGTCAAATTGAGCTCTGGTAGTCTACCTAAGTAGCTACCATCACTGATCATTCTGCATATTTCTATTTTCCCTTTTATAATTTGCCACATCGTGTATCCATAGTCTTGTGTCATCTTGTAGGTACTAGCTTTGATCAATATTTATTTGTGGTCCGGGGTCGACAAGAAAAGTCGATAGCGAGTAGAACAACAGGGTAGCAATACACAGAGCAGATAAGCCGAGGGTAGTAATGACAGCGACAGTGGGGTGCGACAGAGGGGAAAGGAATAAGTACTCAAGAAAGGAGATCGGTCGGGGGGAGATGGGGATAGGAAAAATAATAAAATCAGTAGCTCCGAACAGAGGGAAACCGTAGAATAAAATAAGAACGAAAAGATTAAGAAAGAGAAACTACAGGAATCGACAAATACATAAAGCGGAGAGAAGATATACTAAAGCAAAGAGAAAAAATAACTGTAACCTCTACGTGTACTATGAATGGAGTATCGGCCAAGGTTGTTCCAGGGTGGGCATTGGCCCATCCCATTTCCAATCGGGAGGCTGATAGTATGCCGACTCGCCTCCGTCTACTTCCTTAAGGGTGCCCAACCTCAAAAGATCATACTCCTGCTCCTGCTTCACGTCCAACAAAGCTGATGCGTGATGCGCTGGATCCGCTTCTCCCGATTGAGACTCTGGGCTCGGGTTTGTCGAAGATGAAGGTATCAAGTCAGGCGTGTCAGCCTTCGACTCGTCTTCATCCTCAATACCCGTAAATGACGAAAAGTCGAAGAACTCGGCGAAATCGTTGTTCATCGGGAGCTGAGAGGAAGATGTGCTTGGTTCACCTGATGAACCGCTGGTGCTGGCTTCGCCTAATCCCAAAGCAGACAAGCTACTAGATCCATCAAGATCAGGCAAGGAACTGCAACCTTTGAGAAGCTGATCGAGTGTATCAGAGATATCCAGAGACAGAGTTTGGCTATCATCTTCTGCAGTCATCTTGATAAGCTCCGTCATCTGTTCGAAGAACTGACTAGCTTCCTCCTCAGTCTTGATAGCCTCGACAGCTTCTTTCTTATGTTTTAGAGTCTCGCTGACCGGGCCTTCCCACTCGGTCTTGATACGTTTGGGTGGAGAAGGCTCGTTAGCAACGTCATTAGTGCTCTGTCCTGCGGCAGTAGAGGGCGTGGCAGCATTCGGAGGTGAAGAAGCAGTGTCCTCCTCACGAGGTCGCTTCACTCCATTTGTAGCCTGAGCCGGAATTTGTGCGGGCTCAGTGGTAGGTGTAGCGTTGGGTGCGGTAACTTTGGTGGACGCTTTGCGCTTCTGCGGAGCCTTTGCCTTCGCGGCCGCTTTACCCTTGGGTGACTTGGGAGTTTGAGGAGAAGACGCTGCATGAGTCGGAGTCGGTGCACTAGCGACAGGGGTAGAAGCGGATGCAGGAGGTGTAGGTGTGGAGACGGCAGCAGGATTAGTGACCTTTCTCTTTGCAGGAGGAGGATTGAGAGCCATTGGTGGTCTTAAGGAAGATGTTACAGGTTGTGTTTGCGAACTGGGCTGTGGAGGCTGGGGAGACGGTTGTGGGGGAATAGCGTTTGAATGAGGTGGTGGACGAAGAGGCATAGCCCCAGGAGGGCCATTATTCGGTGGCCCAGGCGGCATATTTTGTGGAGGTTGACCAGGATGTTCCCCTTTCGTGGCTTGAACCATTTGCCCCATTTGCTGCCAAACAGCAAACATCTGCTTGAGAAACATCTGCAACGTGTGAAGTGGAACAATGAACTTTGGAGAAGCTGAGGCCAGCAATACTCTCTGATGTTGGGAAGTGATAAGCTAAAGGACCACACTAATGAGCGACAAAGAACACAAAGGATGATTAACACAAAGACACAAACAATCGTGAGTAGTCTCCTAGTATATTCCTCGTTCTTGGTCAGAGCATGATATACAGCGAGCTTGGGCTCCAAATCCTGTGCAAGGCGATTGAGTTGATCTAGAACGGCATTGTAATTCGCTCTTTGTTCTGGGGGCACTTCCACGCTTGGCATGCTAGGCAAACCTGAAGGAGGATAAGACTCGTACTCAAAATGCGATTACAGATATACACTTACTGCGAGCTACGAATTCAGCCTTGAACCTGCTGATTGCTTGATTTGCCATGGCCACTTGCTCGCGGTTCAGACGCAGCGGGCCAGAACTATTTTGAGGCGGCGGATGATGGTCGATGGGATTGGTACTTTTCGGAGGGAACGCGCCATTCTGCGTCGGAGGGAACTGTGCTGATGCAACGTTTCCGGGTGGAACAGAACTAGGGCCGGCTGGATGTTGCGGAGGAGATCCAGCAAAAGGTGGCTGATTAGCGCCGGGAATGGCGCCACCCTGCTGTTCACCGTCTCCTCCTGGAAGCTGCGACGGCCCAGCTGCACCTGGATTTGGCCTGAGAGTCACCCGAAAGTTGGACTGATCACCAGCCATTTGTTGAAGGCTTGCACGGTGACTCTCAATGAAGGAAATCATCTGCTCCGACATCCCCCTCTGACGCAATTCTGCTACCGACTTATCTGCGCAAGCCACGAGCAGACGCATCTGGTTCGGCATCATCCCCGGCTTCATGCCAGCGGGCATCTGGTTCGGGTTACCAGGGAAATTACCAGGGTGTTGACCCATAGACTGCATCTGTTTCCGCCGGCTGTCGATTACGGATGCAATGTATACGGCGTCAAAAGCAGCGAGGTATTCCTTGTAAACATGCGCTAGATGCGTCGCTACATCTGATCCAGATTTCAGAGGATCTGACGGTTGACCCCATCCCATTCGAGCACCTATGACAGACCATAGATCCTTGTTTTGCACCTGGGCACATTTTCATGAGTTCAACTCTGGAACGAGGAAACGCAAAAAATACCTACATTCGAGAGACCACCCTCACGCATGACGTGAGTGTGCAATTGGTATAAATCAATGGGCCTACCGTTGATTACAAGCAAGCGCGGGTCATGTTGGATCGACTTTGTCACACACCACTGCTTGTAAGAAGTCTCAAACCTCGACTTCTCTAACGCAGGAAAGGGGGTAGGAATATTGAGGGGAACACCAGCAGCATTAGCACCCATGTTAGGTCCGTTATGTTGCGAGTTGTTCATAGGAAAGTTCAGATGCGACGAAACGTTACCGGGAGGCATTGAGTTCGGAAATGGGGCATTGATCTGAGGGGTAGGACCAGAACGGGGGGTAGGATTGGGCGACATGGAATTCATATGGTGATTGGCTTGAGAATTCAAAAGAGATGGACTAGATTGTTGTCCGGGTCCGGGAGGCTGAGGTTGAGAGTGTCCTGGCTGGGTAGAGTTGTTTCCGAACTGAGGCTGTAAAGAATTGTTCTGGCCCATCCATCCTTGGGCACCAGAGTTAGGCTGTCCTTGTTGCTGCGGAGGCATATTAGAAGGGTTTATGCCATTCCTACGGGGAGAAAAAGTTGAAATAACGACGGCAACATGTAAAGATCAGGAAATACACACAATGACCCGTTGTTCTGCATATATAAATTCATCAGCGTTGTGATTTTAGCTAAATTCTCCTTTCGACTAGCTATATCAGCCTGAAAACTTCGCATCTTGTTCATGAAAACAGTATCGGGCATGCCAGGGCGCTGTGACTGTAGCTGGCGAACCTGCATTTCTGACGTCTGGATCATATTACGCAGGCTCGTTGCACGCTCCATCAAATCAGAGATATTGATTGTACGTCCTTGCAAGTTGAACGTCTGCGGACGCAGTGACATAGCAGGGCCGGGTTGAGGCTGATTACCAAGAGGTTGAGGTTGTGGAGGGTGCGATGGAGATGGTCGGCGCATAGCATCGTTCGAGTTCATAGGAGAAGACGAAAAGATGTCGTTTGGGGCCGACTGAGGATTCAAGCCTGGGGGACCACTGCCTATTCCCATGCCACTTGACTGTGACATGACTTTGTTGGCCAAGTTTATAGGACCATTCTGGTTTTGCTGGTTTTGAGCGAGACCCATAAGCTCCAGCTGACGATTATGTCCCTGATTCCCTTGTAACGCCTGTAGCATCGTCTGCCGATTTTGCATAGACTGCTGGAAGCTAGGATTCTGACCTAGATTCGGAAATCCCATAGACATGTTATGTTGTGGTTGGTTAGACTGGTCAAGAAATGACTGCTGCTGTCCTGGGGCGGAACCTCCGCCCATCTGTCCGGCTCCCAAACCGAACTGATGTTGCTGCTGACCCTGTGCTCGAGCCATACTCTGGCTTCGAAGCAAATCAGCCATCTATAGACAGTGATGGGTAAGTTTCAGGTCATACACGTAATTGGCGGGATACGAGAGAAGGAAGAACATGAAACAAAAGCCATTCGGCATTCGCAAGGGGAAGGGGGGGAAAAGGGCAAACAGCGCGAATTCGCGAAGAATCAAACAAAGAGGGAAAAAAAGAGCCGGGTCATGCAATAGGCGTAAAAAAACGAGACCGGCGTGTAAATGGATTTAAAAAATTCGAAGAGATTAATCCAAGTACTCGCCTGCTGCTGGACTGGGGGAACACCCATATCAGGCCCATTCTGAGTGCGCATCTGATGCATTTGCTGCTGCACAGACCAAACTCTATTCTGGTCAGAAAACCCACCCATAGGGTGATGTTGCTGGCCGTCCTGCTGCTGCTGACCGGTCTGCTGCTGCTGCTGCTGTTGCTGCAAGGCCTGATTAAGCTGATGATGCTGCATCATATTGGGTGCAAAATTGGGCACCATCCCGTACTGAGAAAGGCGATCGGCCATGATTCGGAAAGTAGCAGAGACAGAGCAAGTGAGGATGGAGCGTCGGACGCTCGAAGCGTTCGAAACCTGTAGCAAGAAAGGAAGTCAAATAGAATGACTTGTGGTCAGAGGACGGGGAGAGGAGAAAAAGGAGGAGGGAAAGGCGGATACGAGGTGGAGGATGTTGTGGGAGAGAACGAAACGAGGAGGACGAGACAGTGGCTGACGGATGAGTTGTTGGCTCTTGTTTACATTTCTGCTTCATTCAAATTCATTGAAATTCAGAATTCCACTCTTTTCAGCTTCAAAGTACAAGTATTCATTCTAATTCTTTCTAAATCTAATGAAGTCTATTCAACTAGTTCTTTCTCTTTGCTTCAATCTCAACTACCAGCAACAACGTTGGCTACCGACTGAAACGGCCCCATCCATAACAGTCTCACCTTTTCTCCTTTCAATCTAATCTCCCGTCGCCAACAGAGCAACAAACAGACAGATATCTACTAATATGGCACTGCTACCACAGCATCGGACTCGGAATACCACTTATACCCGCTACGTATCCAAACTATCTTCTTTTTCGGCGACATTTCCAGTCATGCTCTCTCTTTTTTTCTCGGTCTCCCGGTGCGTGTCGAGGCACTTGCCTACGGCATCATCTCGAAAATAATTAATTATTTAAATAATTCTCTTTTTCTCCCTCCCGGGCTCCCACTGACAGCTCATTTAGCATTCCTTCTACCGACTTTGGGCCACGTCTCGAGTCTTCTCGTCCTCGTATTCCGGGACTCTCGCCAGATAGTCGCTACGTGTACCTAAACAAGATCAGGAGAAATACGGGCGTGTAAGTGCCTCTCCTTGGTTCTTATGGATTTCCCCCCCGTGCTTCCGCCGAAGGGATATAAGTAACGTGGTAGAGTAGAACCGTTCTATCAGATTAAAGCGAGTTCATCTGGCGTTCATCTTCACCACCGCACCTTTCTCAGGGGGTACTCTTCGTGCGAGTCACCTGCGTCACCAAGCTTGATGATAATGAAGGATGATCGTCGTCGCAAGTCAATGATATGTTGCTGACTCGGATGTGATATAGGCGTCGCCGCGGGTACAGACGCGGCCGCTAGTCCTAGTCAACCCTAGTACTACAACTCCCTATATACGAATTGCACAGTCAAAACTCCAAACCTGGCGAACTGAGATGATACATAGCCAAAGCAACAGGTCGTTAGGAGGTCATGAGAATACACGATCTATAAAAAGGAAGTACGCAGGGGAACGAAAGACGTAGCATCGTGCTATATTCGTGAAAGGAAACAGCAACGGATAATAAATAACAGCGAATGTAAATGCAACCAATGTACAAACCCACTAAATCCAATGGGATGAATGAGATAGATGCAATAGTAAGTACAACGAACTACTAATTCCTCCTCGAAGAACTCGCACTAGGACTCCGTACATTCAAAGACTTATTAGACCCATCGTTAAGAGAAGGTCCAGCTTCTAAAATCATATCCCTATCAGAAGAGTAATCATCGTCATCAGCCTCATCTTCAGAAGCCAGCAGCCTCGTTCTTGAATCACTATTCTTCGACTTGTTCGCAACACGAGGAGGCTCCACAGCACCCTGTCTCCCTCATTATCTTTTTCATCATACGAATACCGCATGTGTAGACCTGCTTCAGGTTCACTCTGTTGCACAGCAGCTGAGGCATCCTGTCCATAAATACCTGCGACACAATAGCACTTGAACCAGTATCTGAAGGTATCAACACCACAACAATAGCCAACAACCCAAGAAAATTCAAAAGATTTCGTTATGCGCAGTAACGAGCGATCTTCTCTACACACAACAAAACCAAAACGTGTTCGAGTCAGGCAGACACTCTCAGTCAAATAAACACACACTCACTCATCTAATGTCGAAGCGCCAACCATAGCGTACCAAGTACCACCGTACTAACAATAAATATAACCGCCATCTTCAACATAGCATTAAAAATGAACTTCCTCGACGAAAGTCTCGTCGTGCCAGGCGACCTAAATGACCGAATCGCAGCTCCATACGGCGAAGGCGCGTGTGTAAGCAAAAGCGCATGATCAGCCTTTTCTTTATCTTCAAATTCATGAGCAGTAGCTAGAGTGTATGCCGAAGCATTGCTGTTACTGTTGAGAGAAAGTGAAAGCGGAGAAGGAGGGATGGCTGGGACCGCTTGGAGATGATGGACTCGAGAAAGATTGGTTGGAGTGATGGCCAGAGGCATAGCCCCAGGAGGGCCATTATTTGGTGGCCCAGGCGGCATATTTTGTGGAGGTTGACCAGGATGTTCCCCTTTCGTGGCTTGAACCATTTGCTCCATTTGCTGCCAAACAGCAAACATCTGCTTGAGAAACATCTGCAAGGTGTGAAGTGGAACAATGAACTTTGGAGAAGCTGAGGCCAGCAATACTCTCTGATGTTGCGAAGTGATAAGCTAGAAGACCACACTAATGAGCGACAAAGAACACAAAGGATGATTAACACAAAGACACAAACAATCGTGAGTAGTCTCCTAGTATATTCCTCGTTCTTGGTCAGAGCATGATATACAGCAAGCTTGGGCTCCAAATCCTGTGCAAGGCGATTAAGTTGATCTAGAACGGCATTGTAATTCGCTCTTTGTTCTGGGGGTACTTCCACGCTTGGCATGCTAGGCAAACCTGAAGGAGGATAAGACTCGTATTCAAAATGCGACTACGGATATATACTTACTGCGAGCTACGAATTCAGCCTTGAACCTGCTGATTGCTTGATTTGCCATGGCCACTTGCTCGCGGTTCAGACGCAGCGGGCCAGAACTATTTTGAGGTGGCGGATGATAGTCGATGGGATTGGTACTTTTCGGAGGGAACGCGCCATTCTGCGTCGGAGGGAACTGTGCCGATGCAACATTTCCGGGCGGGACAGAGGCGGGGCCGGCTGGATGTTGCGGAGGGGATCCAGCAAAAGGTGGCTGATTAGCGCCAGGAATGGCGCCACCCTGCTGTTCACCGTCTCCTCCTGGAAGCTGCGACGGCCCAGCAGCGCCTGGATTTGGCCTGAGAGTCACCTGAAAGTTGGACTGATCACCAGCCATTTGTTGAAGGCTTGCACGGTGACTCTCAATGAAGGAAATCATCTGCTCCGACATCCCCCTCTGACGCAATTCTGCTACCGATTTATCTGCGCAAGCCACGAGCAGACGCATCTGGTTCGGCATCATCCCCGGCTTCATGCCAGCAGGCATCTGGTTCGGGTTACCAGGGAAATTACCAGGGTGTTGACCCATAGACTGCATCTGTTTCCGCCGGCTGTCGATTACGGATGCAATGTATACGGCGTCAAAAGCAGCGAGGTATTCCTTGTAAACATGCGCTAGATGCGTCGCTACATCTGATCCAGATTTCAGAGGATCTGACGGTTGACCCCATCCCATTCGAGCACCTATGACAGACCATAGATCCTTGTTTTGCACCTAGGCACATTTTCATGAGTTCAACTCTGGAACGAGGAAACGCAAAAAATACCTACATTCGAGAGACCACCCTCACGCATGACGTGAGTGTGCAATTGGTATAAATCAATGGGCCTACCGTTGATTACAAGCAAGCGCGTGTCATGTTGAATCGACTTTGTCACACACCACTGCTTGTAAGAAGTCTCAAACCTTGGATACTCTAACGCAGGAAAGGAGGTAGGAATATTGAGGGGAACACCAGCAGCATTAGCGCCCATGTTAGGCCCGTTATGTTGCGAGTTGTTCATAGGAAAGTTTAGATGCGACGAAACGTTAGTGTAGCAAGAAAGAAAGTCAAATAGATTGGCTTGTACTCAGAGGACGGGGATAGAATAACAAGGAGGAGGGAAAGGCAGATAATACGAGGTGGATGACGTTCACAGTTGTGGGGTTGGGGAGGGTTGGGGGCGGCGGCCCAGGGTGGCTAACGGATGAATTTGAATGAAACAGAAAGGTAAACAAGAGCCAACATTGACTCCAGTCTTTTCAACTTCAAAAGTACAAGTATTCATAAGTGTATTACAATAACGCAGGGGAGCGAAAGACGTAGCATCGTGCTATATTCGTGAAAGGAAACAGCAACGGGTAATAAATAACAGCGAATGTGAATGCAACCAATGTACAAACCCACTAAATCCAATGGGGCGAATGAGATAGATGCAATAGTAAGTACAACGAACTACTAATTCCTCCTCGAAGAACTCGCACTAGGACTCCTTCCATTCAAAGGCTTATTAGACCCATCGTTAAGAGCAGGTCCCGCTTCTAAAATTATATCCCCATCATCATCTTCAGAAGAGTAATCATCGTCATCAGCCTCATCTTCAGAAGCCAGCAGCCTCGTTCTTGAATCACTATTCTTCG
>RCHF01004459.1:0-14894 GCA_003987895.1 Neonothopanus nambi | reverse complement strand
AGAATGAACTTCTGGCAAAGGTCTTGAACACATCATATCGACTTCGCGATCTCAACGCCAGTCTTAAATCTGCCTCGAAAAAATCTCCGGATTACGACGAAACCGCGAGAAAGCGAATAATGGGGTCCCTCTTGGAAGCGCTGATTCAATTACAAGTCGATGTGAACAGCTTCATGGACAGCAGCAAGAACCCTCAGCCTGTACGGCAAGGCAAGCTCCCCCCTGCAGGTGTGAAGCAAGGTTTAGAAAAGAAAGAGGGTCTCTTCCGTAAACATATGATGGTACGCCTTATTGCCACCCATACAATACTGATCTGACACCGTCAATCTAGGGCAAGCGTGTAAATTATGCCGCACGCTCCGTCATTTCTCCTGACGTCAACATAGAGCCCAACGAGATCGGCATACCACCAGTTTTTGCGAGGAAGCTCACCTTCCCGGAGCCTGTCACTCCTGCAAATTTCCATGAGCTGAGGAATCAGGTCATGGCTGGCCCTCGAGGCTATCCCGGTGCTACTATGGTGGAATACGAGGATGGTCATCAGATCTCACTTGTACGATTGTTTCTGATTGTTTGGCATAGAGGACTGTTATTCATTTTTTTGCTACTCAGGACAAACTGAGTGCTGAACAGCGCACGGCTATTGCTAACCAGCTACTGAAGCCACAAGAAAGTGGCCATTCGACATCAGGCCGGCGTGGCCTCTACACTCGAACAGCAGCAGTAAATAAGAAAGTATATCGACATCTCAGGGATGGTGACATTCTGATCTTGAATCGACAACCTACGCTCCACAAACCGAGTATGATGGCCCACAAGGCTCGAGTGTTACATGGCGAGAAGACTATTCGGATGCACTATGCAAATTGGTATGTTCTTCATTTCTCTTCGCCTAAAATGTACTTGACATTAGCTTCTTTAGTAATTCTTATAATGGTATGTCTACCAAACGAGATGCATGGCATGTTTATCTTGACATCTATATTCATTCAAGCCGATTTCGATGGAGATGGTGAGCAGAATCTTGGAAATCCGGTTGTTCAATTGCTGATCTTCAATAGAAATGAATATCCACTTCCCACGTGAGTGTCGACCTGTACTTTATGCACAATTCATTTTCAATACTGATAGGTATACAGAAAACCAAGTTGCTCGCGCAGAAGCCGAAATGATTGCCAACACTGATAATCAGTATTTGGTACCAACGTCAGGAAATCCTCTTCGAGGTCTAATTCAGGACCACGTCGTTGCCGGAGTATGGATGACCAGCCAGGGTACCTTTTTCAGTCGGGAAGAATATTTTCAACTTCTATACGGTGCCCTGAGGCCAGAAGACGAAGGCATCGATAATCACCGATTAGTAACATTGCCACCCACAATATGGAAACCACGGCCTCTTTGGACTGGGAAACAGATCGTGAGTGTGATGAATACTGTCTAAGGTTTCGTTGAACTCAAAGTATTTGGTGCTTCAGATATCTACTGTCCTTAAAAACATTACGCCTGACAATATGGAGGGAATAAACCTAAATGCAGGCACAAAAGTGCCGGGTCATCTCTGGGGTTCTGATTCTCAGGAAGATAAGGTTGTATTTATGGATGGTGAATTGCTTTGTGGTGTTCTTGACAAAGCTGCTTTCGGTGCATCCGATTACGGTATAGTGCACTCCGTGTACGAACTATATGGTGCTGAGATCGCCGGCAAACTGTTGGGTATTCTTAGTAGGCTGTTCACAAAATTCCTGCAGCATCGAGCTTTCACTTGTCGGATGGATGACCTAACTCTCACACCTGAGGGCGATCTCAAACGCAACGAAATTTTGGAGCGCGGAAAGAATCTTGGTACAGAAGGTGCAATCGAGAACTTCCCATCCCTCAGCGAGACCCCCGCGGAAGAGATACCAGAGGCATTGAAGACTTTGTTGAAGGAGGTTTTACGGGATGATAACAAGATGGCTGGTCTGGATGTCACGGTGAAGAACAAACTATCTAAACTCACTTCCTCGATCTCGGACGCTGTTCTTCCGCTCGGTCTTCTTCGCAAATTTCCTGATAACAACATGCAGACAATGACCCTTTCTGGTGCCAAAGGTAGTGCAGTCAATGCACGGCAGATCTCTTGTGCTCTCGGTCAGCAAGAATTGGAGGGCCGTCGTGTACCTGTGATGGTCAGCGGAAAAACTCTGCCTTCATTTAAGGCCTTCGAGACTAAAGCCATTGCTGGTGGTTATGTTGCCAGTCGATTCTTGACTGGTGTCAAGCCACAGGAGTTCTACTTCCACTGCATGGCTGGCAGGGAGGGACTTATCGATACTGCTGTTAAAACTTCGCGGTCTGGATATCTTCAAAGGTGTTTGATCAAGCATTTGGAAGGTATCCGAGTACATTACGACAATACCATCCGTGGTAGCGACTCTTCTATCTATCAGTTCCACTATGGAGGTGATGCACTGGATGTTACCAAATCAAAACACCTTCAGCAGTTCGAGTTTATTGCTCGGAACGAGATCTCTTTTGTCAATAAGCTCCGCCCGAGAGTGTTGCTAGAGGTACTTGAGCCGGGTGACGCAGCTTTCAAGCATATGAAGAAGGTGCTCAAGAAATCAGCTGACAGGCCAGACAAGAATACGCCTTCCAAACGAGACGCATACGATCCAGTTCTATCTCTGTACGACCCAGCTCGACATCTAGGTAGCACCTCCGAGCAGTTTGCAGAGGCGTTGCAGAAGTATGTGAAAACCAACCCTCACAAACTCATCGAAGAGAAGTCGTCTGAGTGTAAGTGGAGGACCCGGAAGGCGCTTATGAGCAGCGGAAATTTCCGGCAGCTGATGCACGTCAAGTACATGCGAAGCTTAGTGGAACCAGGAGAAGCTGTTGGCTTGTTGGCTTCTCAAGGGTAAGTCTTGTTCGACTGTCGAAGCCGATCTTGCCCTGGCTGACGTACCGTGTTCCAGTGTCGGAGAACCTTCCACTCAGATGACGTTGAATACATTCCACTTTGCTGGTGAGCTCAGGCTTGCTGTCATTAGCTCGATGTGTCTCTAACGTACACTTCATTTTTCCCTAGGTCATGGCGCCGCCAACGTCACACTTGGTATTCCCCGACTTCGAGAGATCGTCATGACTGCTTCTCAAAAACCGAAAACCCCTTCCATGTCAATGCGAGTCAAAGCAGGGACGTCACAGGAGGACGTAGACACTTTCTGCAAGCGGGCAAGTAGGCTGACCCTCTCTCAAGTTGTGGAGAGTGTTTCGGTCACAGAGCAGCTCAAGGCGGAAGGTGATTCTCGGCGGTTCCGATACACCATAGACATCAACTTGTTCCCTCGAGAGGAGTACGAGGCCGAGCATGATGTCGACCCTGTAGAGATCTTGCAGTCGTTCGCTATCAAATTCCCGCTTATGCTGAAAAAGCAAATAGTCACGGAAATGAAGAAGCTGGATTCGGATCTCAGGAGCCAGATCTCTCAGCTAGGTAAAGGGAAAAAAGACCGAGGCGAATATGGTCAGGCAGAGGCTGATGGTGATGGTGACGAGGAAGCTGCAGAGCCAAGCAGGAAAAGGAATGACGACGAAGAAAGTGAAGTCGGAGACGGGGATGCTGACGATGCCAAGCGCGCTAGGCAGAAGCAACAACAGGCAACGTACGATGACGACGAGAGCGAGGATGAAGATGAGGAAATGGGCGAGTTTGGGGATGACGAGCTCGAGGCCGAGTATGCTGACGAGGCGGAGGACCGCGAAGCTGAAGCAGCTAAGCCAAAGTCGCAGAGCTTCCGAAACCAGGTCAAGATTGTCGGAGACTCTTTCAAGCGGATTTTCCTACAAGCTGAATCATTCGATTTTACGGAGTCTAATTGTATATTCCAACTCGACGTGAGTCTTTACTCTATCAAGATCAGTCGTCCCTGTGTCTTAGGGTACTCGCTTCTTTGCAGTTCCCTTCAGATATGCCGAAGCTGTTGTTTGTCGGAATCGTAGAGCGCACCTGTCGTTCGACGGTTATTCGAGAAATCCCTGGCATTACAGACTGTTTCCAGAGCAAGGAAGACGGCAAGAAGGGAGAACAACCCGTTGTCAAGGTGAGTATTCCCGTTCGGTTTTTTTCCCTTCCGTTGTCATTCTCATTACAATGACAGCTCACCACCAATGGGTCAAACTTCCGTGGACTTTGGGAGTTCTCCGCCGAGTCAGAAGAGAGTATCATAGAGAACGATGACATCTACTCCAATGACATCTACGCTATACTGAAGACCTATGGGGTGGAGATGGCGCGAGAAGCCATCCTCAGAGAGATGAGCGCTGTGTTTGGTCTGTACAAGATTCAGGTGGACCGACGTCATCTGGAACTAATTGCTGACTATATGGTACGTTTGTGTTTGTGGAGGCCTGTGGGCGAGGATTTTACTAATGAAATGAACAGACCTTTGATGGTGGATACAAGCCATTCAACCGTAAAGGGATTTCGACAAACCCTTCCCCGCTTCTCAAAGCATCATATGAAACTACAGCTGCATTCTTGTCTGACGCGACTTTACACGGCGACTTTGACGATCTCACGACGCCATCCGGAAACATCGTGTTAGGACGGCCAAACCAGACAGGAACCGGTGTGTTTGACGTGAGGATGTCTGCTGAAGCGGTTGCTGCGCGTGGATAAAGCATGTTTATTGTCAGCCTCAAAAGTACTTTTATGTCCATAATGGGAATATATACACTATTAGCGGCTGTATCGTCAGCCTTGTTTCTCGCGTCTGTTCGGTTCTCTTCTTGTCTTCTTGGGATGATAATTCAGTTATCTGCTTCGTCTGATAGTCATCAAGGTCCCAGATGTTGGTACATGCACGGTCGCGCATTGTCCTCTAAAGATCGAGTCATGTTTCTTGAACAAAAACGCGAACTGTCACAATATGTCACAATCACGTGATAGAACAATTAGCAGGACCCCGGAAGCGGTGTCAGGAGTCTTGGGCAAGCTCAAGTTTTTTTAATTCTTCCCCAATGCAACGCCTAACTTTGCCGTCCCCTTCTTTCTAACCGCCATCATGTCAGTATCCGTCCCCAACAATCGACCAGGTCCTTTGCGTGAATGGCCTATAGATCGTTTTTTGCCTTCAAATCCCAATATCCTCACCAAGGCTGGCAGTAGTCGCCCCAATAAGCGAACCCTTTCACCAGATGGTCCGAGCCTTTTCAGTCCAACAAAACGCCGTATTCTTAATGAAGAGGGCATTTTCGTACCCGAAAAGACAATGAAAAGCCCACTTCGAGGTAGAATCGCCATACCTGCTCATTTCGGTGACCTGCTCGGACCAGATAGTCCTGCGAAAAAGCTAGACTTTGGAACTCCCAAGCCGTCGATGGACACCTCGCGACGAGAAAGTAATACTTCTTGTGTTGCTTCGTCGTCTGGTGGCTTGCTACGGTCTCCAGAGCTACGACCTAAACCAGTGGCGAAATCGACACCTCCTCGCGGTGCGGATCCTGTTGACGACGACTTTTTTGCCACTCCCGAACGCCTTGCTTCCACATCACGATGTTCTACCTTGCGGCTCATTCCACGCGACATTCCCGCCGCCTCCGATCCCCAGTCTATCCATTATCCTGGCTTCACAGTGCATCAGGATGCACATGTCGTAGTTGTGGAACCGATCGATTCTGAGATATCGTTGGGGGAGGATAAGGAGGAGGATAAGGAGAACTTGGTACCAAGGAGGAAAGTGAAGAAATCGATTACGGAGCCTACTTCTTCCGATGCGAAGTTGTTGCTCCTCACTCCTGAAGCCAAGAAGAAAGAGTTGGAGAAACTGTTTAAGGCCAAGTCAACTCCTGCTACACCCAAGAAGGTTGCTTCGAAGGAAAGGCAGGATATTACTAGCCCTACACCGCGTCGACCGGGTTTACGCTCGAAGCTCGGAACACCGGTGGTCACGGAAGAAGAGAGGAAGCAGAGGCGACTGATCTTGAAGCATGAGGTTGAGGTAGCCGATACGATGAGTAATGGGGAGCATTTTTGAGGAGGGAGTTGACGTTACCACGCTCATAATGGAGTAATTGAGTGTAGTACTGTAAGTTTCCTTCCGCGACTCTTTCCCACCAAATCTGCATACTCAATAGCCGCCTTTCATCCTCAGTTCTCGTATCTATTTGTTTATCTATCCATGCCCTCTAACGCAGCAATCAGCATTATCAACTAACATCTTTGCTTTCCTTCCTTACATCATATATCCTACCCCCCCTTCGTTCACCTCCCCGCAGAGGATTTGGAACACTTCTAACCTGCTCAACTCTCACGACTT
Organism: Neonothopanus nambi; assembly: GCA_003987895.1. Lineage (NCBI taxonomy): Eukaryota > Fungi > Basidiomycota > Agaricomycetes > Agaricales > Omphalotaceae > Neonothopanus > Neonothopanus nambi. The sequence goes on along the minus strand of RCHF01004459.1, from coordinate 8,592 downwards.
TGAATGACCTTATACATATACTTTGTGATCAATGCGGCGGCTCATATACTACACCATATACATATTTTGTTTATACCTCATCTCTATTACTATTTTGCTGAATGTGGTAGTAGTACTACATTTGATACGGAACAAATGTATCCTGGTTTCGAAAAAATCATTGCAGTTGCTCAAAGTCAATCACTTGAAGTGGGCCACGCTGGTGCGTGGCAGATACGAGTGCAGGGATCAACTTCGATTTGTGACTGGGTCGGTCAACGAGCTTAAGGCACAGTGAGTGAGCTGCTTTAGTTTTCACTGGCGCCAACCGCGCCCCGGCCTGCGGCCGGCCGCTTTTGGCGCCGGAGGAGTTTTAAATAGAATCAAAGAAAGATAAGCGGTATTACAACTTTTCTAAGTCTGAATAATATTGCATTATACTAGACTGCGGTCTGTACCAACAATAATGCCGGAAATAGTAACTCAGTAGTAATACAGTATAACGAAGCACTTACCTAGTAAGGGATAGCAGCACAATAATCGGTATTACGCAGTTACCTAGTAAGGGATGGCAGTGCTGTTTTCACCCCCCATAAACTCGTTTGGTCACCGTTCCCTGCACTCGTAACGTGTGGTAAAGTCGGCTTTGGCGCCACGTAGACGGATACTACAGAGCCTCATAGTTTCTTACCATGCATCGAATCCTCGCATCACTAGCTTTTCTTTGCACTCTGTCTTTCGCTGCTGCACAGTTTCCCTTTTTCGATGGTATGTTCCGTCAACAACAGCAGCAGCACCAAGAAGGATCATCGCAGTGGGCCTCGCACTTGGACAGTGGTACGTCTGCACATCGTGTCAAGATAAGACGATTTATACCAATTGATGTCGTTCATTCGTTTAGTGTCATGTTCCCAATATCTTTGTCCAACCCTTGACTGCGTGAAGAGCCCTGCAGATTGTCCATGTCCCGATGTAGAGGACGTCAAATGCATCATACCGGACAGCGAAGATTCAGAAGCTGGCACTGTCATATGTGCAAGAGGACAGGATGCTTGTGCGCAGGTGGAGCGATTGGCACTGTTGGGGAGGTGAAATAATATGGTATCGATGATAGAAGACTCAGTGAAACATGTTTCTCGACATCAAAAGGACAGTGCCAGACAGCGAGTCACTGAGACAGAAGGCTAAGCCATCAGACGGAGGAGAGTATTGACCACGCTACTGTAATTTCTGGACGTATAGACTGTAGTGTAGACTGTAGAGTGGTTGTGGGTAAAGTTCCATGTTGTGTTGTCCTCACGCACACTTAATACATTATTATATGCTATTAACGATATGAACTATCCTACAAATCTACGACAGTGCCACTAGCTTCTCTTGCAAGTTATGTGTGGCTTGGACCAGGACGGCTCCCCGGTTCAGTCTCAGGATGCCAGACTTCAACGTCGTTCTTCCCCAACTCCTGCGAATAATAGTCTCCAATTCCGTAGTCATCCTGCGGTGCCGTTGCTTCAACATCACGGACCTGATGTTTTGGGTAGTATTCGTCTCGACCCACTTGTTCCGAGTGATGATAACTGTCTCTGTCCTCTTGTTCTGGGTACCGATAATAACTTTCTTGTCCTTGGTCTGGGTCGGGGTAATAGTAAGGGTCCCTGGTGTCCGGTAACTCCCCAGCATGCATCTGTCCTTCCACCTTCTCATTTTGGGGCTTATTTTCACCCGCAGCAACCCATGCTTGAACGTCAATTGAGTCTTGTACATTATGGCCGATACGGGGACCTTGTTCATTCTGAAGTGGTATGAATCACCCAGCAACAAAATGAAAATAGTCAGTATACTCACCCTGATGCTCGATGCCATTCTGGGCCTCCAATACTCTGGATCACCCTGAGAGTAAGCAATCATATGCCCCTTCGCCGCGAACCCTCCAACAAGTCCAAGATCAAGGATACAAAGAAAACATTGTAACCCTTGAGTGAAAGAGGAGACAGTGTGTAGTCCACTTCGATTGAGAACACTGACTCGGTCTTTCCATGCAGCCAAGACCACAATGGTCAATATGAGCGCAACAAGCCACAGAATGGCTAATAAGTAAGCGCAAAGAATCACCGTAGAGAAGTACGATGGATCCTCCGGCTCCCGCTTGCGATGAGATAGGACCAGCACAATTGTAAAGTAACCTATCGTAAACAACGAAACTGGCGGGTTCAGGAAGAGTGATAAGTAGCCCAAATCGAGCATGGACACGATGAAGAGAATGAACGACACGAAAAGCGAAGCCACCGCCAGGTAGAGCAACGAACGTGGAATATTGGGGACGTCGTCCTGTTCGATCGGATGAGGAATTTTAATGGGAACTGAGAGTGATGGTAGGGCAGGCTTGCGCATCCCTACCGTCGCTCGAATTCGTTACAAGTCGTGCCAAGTCGTAAAGAGAAAGTTGGAGTCGCGATATGAGTATTGAAAATGGTGACCAGCACCAGATAGTCCAATGTTAATGTTGGGAGTGACCAGCACGACAGAAAGCGGCAACATTCCCCGAGACCGGATATATAAGTGCGCTGGCAGTAGCGAAGGCACTGCCCTGCAAAGTCGTTACAGCTTAAAAATAAGCCGCAAAAACGGAACAACACAACATCAAACTCCTTGAATTTTGAATTGTTGCCCGCCGGTACGGCGGTAATCGTGCGGTGTGCACAGAGAACTTTGAAGAAATTGCTGTTCGTTCTATGAATAAAACTTGAGTTTCGTTTTGTCGGCAACACCACATTGCAAAACGCATGCATTGCTGAGCGCTGAGCACCGATAGGGTCTTTGACTGACTTGCAAACAGTGAGATGCACGGAGTTTATACTGGTGTGACTAGTCGAACTTTCAAATTTCATCGCCAGCTTGTGATGGACCGGCTATTCTCTACCTCCAACAGGCCTCCAACTCTAACCTCACACCGGGCTGGCATCTTCACTCGTGTGTAGCTCCGGCGTCCTCTTCACGAAGTACAGCTGCGAAATACGTGCCAAGATACTTCACACAGACGACTTCTTCACTCTGCATTTTACACCTTATACAATGAGGAGCCTCCCAAGATATGTCATGATTCGAGAAATCTGATTCTCAGCGTGTAAGTAGGGACAATATAAAGGCACTACGGTTGCATCGACAGTTCACGAACAAGAAATGTTCTCTGCATTCTTCATTGCGCCTCTTATTCTTGCGTGGTCTGCTCGTGCACAGACCGAACCATCGTTATCGAATGTAACCCAAGCTTTCATACAGGCCAAAATAGTACCCGATGTGCTATCGTCTTTCGATCCAATGGCTATACTAGATTTGGTTTTCACAGATCCATCTACCCAGCAAGCTCTCAATGTTACGCCTGGAATTAATCTGACTATGGAGCGTAAGTTGGATTTCTCCTCGGAGAGAGCTGACATCTCAAAAACCTAAACTGATACCCTGAACAGAGACAATGAATGAACCCCAGTTCCTCCTAAAAGCCAACACTACGATTCCGTCCAGCATTTCATACGTGCTGACTATCATCGATCCTGATGCACCTACGCCGCAGAATACGTCAATATCACAATTCCGTCATTTCCTGGGGGGCGACTTTCATGTCGATAATTCTTCTGGATTGCTTGTCAACATGAGCGCGGCACTGTCAGATTTCGTTAACCCCACTCCACCTGCAGGGTCAGATCCTCACAGGTGTGTCGCCCCCTATACTGAACCTCATCACGAGTCTTAATGCCGTCCACCATGATTCTAATACAGATACATTGCTCTCGTATTCTTCCAGCCACCCAATTTTGATTCTCAAGCACCCTCGCTAGTCAACGCCTCAACCATGAGAAACAATTTCAATCTGACCACGTTTGGTGAAACCGTTGGCCTTGGGAGTCCGATTGCCGGGACGTTCTTCTTGACCGGTCCTAGCAATTCTTCCACGGCCTCTGGCTCTGCCTCCGCCTCTCAGGCTTCAGCCACATCTCCTAGTTCTGCAGCAGTTTCACCTAGCACCAGCCCCGGTGCAGCTTCTAGTGCAACAGGAAGCCAGGAAATTTTCTTGCGGGGGAACGGTGCTTGGAGTTTAATCTTGTGCAGTTTCATTCTCGCCCTGTTTGTGTAGTGATTCAAATTAGCTCTGTGGGAATCGAATTCATGATTAATGCACCGCTGTTTACTACTCCCCATTCCATAAATACTCTCGCAGAATCGAAGCAAATTAGTACCAGCAGGTAGCAGCCCCTATCTCTAGTCACATGACACATTTATTTACTTGAAGCTTCGAGACCAAATAATTGTTCAAGCCTTCGACTTCAACTTGAGCCATGGCGCTCGCCCGACCGACAGTGAGCCCCATCTGTTTTTCTTTATGCATCTACTCTAAGGATTATACCTTTTTAAAAGACAAAACTTCCTCCAGGTGCTAACCGCATTTTGTTCGTGAAGAACCTGAACTATCAAATCACTGGAGAGGACCTGTACGACCTGTTCGGACGATATGGAAGCATTCGGCAGATACGGATAGGGAATGAACAAAAGACGAAAGGAACAGCCTTTGTGGTCTTTGACGATGTTATGGATGCAAGTGAAGTACTTCTGTCTATTAAGCTTGGGCTAACCAAATGAGCTACAGGCGAAAAATGCCCTCGATCATCTGAATGGTTTCCACCTTCAAGAGCGATACATCGTCGTACTATACCATATGCCAGCTAAACAGGATGCCGCTGCTGCTAAAGCTGACTTGGCGCGTCGCGAAGAGGAGCTAGCTGCATTGAAGAAAAAGCACGATATTGAAGACGAGTGATGACGCGGTTGAGAATCTAAACTTGTCACGCTGCAGACCTTGAAAGGAGCCGCTGGATTGTTCCTCCATGCTATCTTTGCTCTGTATTGCTCTTCCTCTTCTGATATTTGTGGCGATTTTCCACTTCGAGAAGGCGTGATACATTAAATCGATTGGAAGTACAGCGTCAGTCTTCTTTGTTGCTGAATCAATCTCGGAGATGTTGTCTATAACTATGTTTGAAATATATTGTAGCATAGTCCTGTGTACATGAAATATGTCCGTGGTCATGATCGCATAGTGCTACAGCATGTGGGACAGTAGTTATCTATGTGTGGCGCTAAAAACGTTCAACTCAATGAAAGAAATCACAAGCAAAGCTTGGGCCACGCACAATATTGCTGTGGGAACTGCCGACTGAGGGGAGAAAGGGCAAGTTCGTCAGGAGGAAACTAAGAGCAGCACTTTGAAGCAGATAACTCACTACTGCCAGCACGTTTGTTGGCATTGAGGCGGTTTACAGGTGGACGGATGTGCGGGACTAAATTTACAATTCCTGAGGTCACACCTGATCTGTAAATGCTTTCTGTAAGGCTGGGAATTATGACTCCTGAGCGCATCAGCTCGTACCTCTTCTTCAGGCTACGCCCGAGGTATCTCGTGTTGAGAAACGATGATCAATTAAGGCCGACTTGAATCACCTACCAGGTTAACACCATGACCACACCTGGATGGACATTGACCGTCAGTTAGCCTTCCGGCAATGATTTACAATGTCAAGCAACGCCTACTTTGTATAGATATTGCGGACCCTTCCACAATGCTGAACGTGAGCGGCAGCCAGAAAGCATCGAAAGAATACTATGCTCACCGGCGCCAATAGCACATTGGAGGCGAGTGGAAGGCAAGCTGGTAGATTGAACGTTGTACGACAAGGTATTAACCAGACACATAGTGTCGTTTTATAGCTGGCCTGTTCACGCAGAGAGGTTAGATAGATCTCAGAAGTCACACCAGTGACGCCAATTGCTTCCTCCTGGAAGTATACAAACATCATCTAGTTATGTCAACTCACCCCTTCGCTGTGTTCATGATGTATCTACGGGGGAAATTTAGCGAGAACTCCAAGAAGAGATACAGGATCAGATCACATACCCTTTATTCTAGTAGGGACAAGGCAAAGGAACCAATAGAGTAGTAGGACGTCGAACTCCGAGCGCATCCGATGATTTACTATCGACGACATTTCGTTTCATGAAAAAGTAATGGCAAGGGGGCCGTTACAGGACATGAAGGAAGTATTCATTGGAGTTTTCCAAAAGAGCAACTCGATCTGCGGCGTAGATTGGCTTTAGGATCCATAACGATACTGATCAAAAAACGATCTTGCCTTTAGCGAAGTTCGATGACCGGACTACCTTGTTAGGAGTTCATATTCGACAAATGGGTGGAAGCTTTCCTTCTACTAGGAGTCCAGGATACTGTAACTCTTATCTCTCCTCCCGGCCAAGTTCAAAATCTCACGAATAAAGTAGTGACATGTCCAACTTCTCCGTGGCTTTTCTTTGGCATATCTTCAGCTATACAATCCTGCAATTTGACATCATACCATCGAGATTAGGCCAAGTAAAGCTTTCTACAGAGTTCGTCCGGTGGCAGATTGTTGTAACTCCGTGTCAAATGCCTTCTCAGGCGAAGTCAGTTGAAGTGCTTATTAATGGACACATTTTACGAACTGGCGTAACTTGATGTTCGTTCCTTGAGAGTTCAGTTTCTATCGTCATCCTGGTCCGTTTTATTTCTGTCAGTTCGGTGATTTTGTATAGTTGCAATTCGAAGGATCGCTGTTGATCAGGGTGGCGTGTGTATTTTCCTCGCTTATCCAGGTCGAACTCCCGGTAGAAGCACCGGAACATCGTCCACGAAGTACGCCACACCATACGTTACTATCCTTCGTGGGGACGCACGAAGTATGCATGTACCTTCGTTTCGGTGCGGTATTTATTGTACATATTCGCTTGTCGAGCAGCTGGACTGGTCGATGCGGCGGAGCTTTGCTATCTAGGTCTATCTCGACTGTGACCCAACTCTTGCGTGGATAGGTCCTCCGGTAGGCTAGTTCTGACCACTCTGCCTTGTATGGATTCAAAAAGAGTTTATCAGTTCCTGAAACGCACGTGGACTCCTTTAGAAGACCTTCGATATACCAGGCACTGTATAATTGCCACACCTAAGCTCAAACACGGACTTGACAACATTTGCGTTCTTGGCTACCTGCAGATTGGCTTTCCGGAACTCAAGACTTTGTGATATCGCAAATCAGCTAGAATATGGGCACCATCTGAACCTACTGATAGCCCAGCACCTCCCAGCACTCAGTGGCCGCTGGGGATATCAAGTTCTTGCAGATCATGTATGTAATGCTATCATCCTCAAGCTGATTGAATATGAATGACCAGCATTAGAACTAGAAAATCCGGTCTCATGTAGGACGTTCTCCTGCTCGATTGACATCTGGCATCAATCGTAGACATTACTGCCACCGTTGGTGCATTGAATTAACGCAAAACGAGGCAGAAAGTCTGCTTAAAATTATCTGCCTGTTTCCTTGTTTCCTCACGTTCATGAAATAATTTCTAAAATTTCTCCAAGTGAAAGGGAAACGATACTACATCGATATTCGAATATCTACTGTACGCCACACCATATGTTATTACTCCGTGTTTGCATCGTGTTTTAACGCTTCTGTTAAGATGATCCTGGAGATTTTATTTTTCAACTTTGAAGGTAAAACATGGTCCAGCCTGTAACCTATTCACGTCGATAACGACGCTCTGAACAGGTTGCTTCGATGATGTCACCCACGCCACAACGCCATTGCCTTGTTATACGTTTGTCCAGGTCCTCATCTCCTGAACGTTAAGGCACAAAGAGTTACCAATTCTACTATGATCGGGGCGTTTGCATCAATTTTTCCTCTCGAAGAGGCCAGTCAGCGTTCTGGAGCTCTGGGGCTCGATTCCTTTGTGAGGTCGAATCTCACAAACCCAGTCTCTAGATTTCATGCGCTGGATCTGCTTACTTAGCGATGGTTGTTACATCCCCTCGGAAAATACTCGCTATCAACCTGATGATCTATTGTGCAAGAGTAGTGCAAGAGTCTGCTCATTGCTCGTCCTACTTCAGTAGGTATGACTTGAAGTGATTATCTTCCCGTCGGATCTAATGCTTCCGCAGCAGCGGTGATAGAATTCCTCACTTGCAATTACAAGTTTGCACGTTCAGAGAGTTCTTAATTTTAGTCCCTGTGGCGTATACTGCTTGCAGAACTGTCATTTTTGTTCATCGAAGAGTAAAGGCTCCCGGCTCTAGAGGAAGACTTTGGACATGATTGACTAAATGTTGAATTTATCGCTAGCCGTATCACCGGTAGATGTGATATCCTTTAGAACACTGGGTCATCTAGTGTGTTCGTCGTCTGATTGTGTTGCTCCTGATATTGAATATTCAGACAGTTTCTTTCCGACAGAGACCGGGCCCTTTTGTTGGTAGTATCCTACTTAGCATGTGCCCGTAGTCCTCCCCAGTATCCTTTGGTACTCTTGTCACATTTCCTTGTAAGTACTTATTGGACGGGAACGCCAACTTTGCTTATTTCTTAAGCGTTCAGTGTAATTTCACCACGCCACAAGGTCTATGCCCCCAACTTTCTATGGCCCCTTACTCGCCCTCTTCTATTACATGTCACATTATTCCTTGCGGTCACAGAAAGTACACTGGATCAAAGAAGCTAAAGAAGATGTTCGCAAGAGACATGTCCT
>RCHF01004458.1:0-10529 GCA_003987895.1 Neonothopanus nambi | reverse complement strand
GGATATATTTGATACAGGAAATCTGAATGAGGCATCAAATATGATAATAGGAAGATAGCTGCCGAGGCAACTTACCAGTTGGTCAGCCAAACGGAGGGCGGCCTTCAAGATGCTGAATTCACAGTTAAAGAAGTTGAAAGGGTCCTCGAGAGAAGGAAAGAGTAGGGAAAGGACCATAGCGTTGTAGTTGCATTCGGTTTTGAAACAACGGATGAAGGGGAAACCAACACCACCAGCAAACGTGTTATACACCTTCGGTTTGTATCCAAGCTGAACATCTTTGACCTTGATTGATTCCTGAACTGAGATGATGTTGATTTTAAGGTAAATGTTTTCTAATAGAGTAAGAAGAATATGAAAAAAGTAGAACAGGAAAGGGTAATCATATCCAACGCACTGAAGGAGCCTGAGCCAATCTTTCTTTTGCCAAGTCTGTATTTCCTATCCATTTGAAGGTCTAATCTGTGAGATGACCAAGATTCCATAGATGAGAGTGATCTGTAGAGACAAAACTGAGAAGTGAGCAAACTGCAGTGAGTAAAAAAGAACGGAGTGAAAGTGAAAAAAAAGGAAATAGAAATGTAGTGTAAATCAACAATAAAACGAACCAGATTCTTCCTTCTCAACTTTCCAACCTTTCCAATCTTTCCAATCCTTGTTTGAAGCCTGTGTAAGAGTTGAAAACTGTTATACAATGGTTGAAAAGAGTGATGATGGCATGAATGAATGGTCACCAGATGGTCACGCGTGCTCACGCTCACAAGTTTTGGCTTTTTTGCAGAGAGTACTTAGGTTTTCCTCTTTCAAACTTTGTATACCTTTTATTCATCTAAAAACTCGTTACAATGATGATCTATATACTTATTAACAAAGAAGGATTGGAATGTATCTAAGCTATAGTGATATTCAAAGTCCTTGGGAAGCTCTTGATCCCCATAGAAGGGTAATAAGTGTGCACCTCGTGCTATAGAATCTATACAAATGACTTGAAGAGTGAGCTCCTCCTGATTCAGGGTGGTGTACTCTGGTTGCACCATCCATAGGCCAGTATCTTCATCAGGTTCATCCCCAATCCTATTGAACCAGTTAACCAGTGCGCAGGAGTAATCGCTGCCGTTGAACTCGAAGGAAAAGAATAGTCAAACTCGGGCCACATGCAGGCCTCGCATACCGGGAGAGTCCTTGTCTGTGACGACAAACACAGTGTCGTAGCAAGGATGGCCACGGAAACTAGGATTTGCACGAATGTACTCCCGCTGTATCCCACCTGCACCACAGAGGTCACTGGGTGCATAGTACCTTGCGATACCCGAATGAAAAACAGTGATTTTTCCAAAGAAGTTCGGGCATTGCTTCAGATCTAGAGGGGGTTCTGCACCATTGTATTCTTCACCTTGCTCTTCTACCCAAAGAAACCGGCGCAATGCTTCAGGAAACCGAGGTTGCTCAATATGTGCTGCAAGTTGATTGAGAGTATTAGGATAATTGCATGCTAGAGGTACCTTCAATATCATAAGCCTAATCATGAGTAACAGACAACACACCTGGAGTTGCTGCGAGGTGGAATGACGAGAGGGTTTGAGGCACGGTTTCAGGGCCAAGATCCTCGTTTTCATGAGATGTGTCTTCTGGGTCAGACTTGTCAGGGGACTCTGATTGTAAAGGAGTGAAATCGCCAGAGATGATCGCTTCGGTATAGTCCACAACTGAACCCACCAGCATCCCCTTCTTATCGAGTTTCTGTCGCAATGCTGCCATTTTATCCAAGCGGGAGATGGACTGGAGCATTTGCGGAAGAGCATGGTACCGGTTTGAACGCCTCCACGGCTTCTTGACAGCAGCAATATGTTTGGACTCTGTTATAGACGAACAAAGACCATTTGGTGAACCGAAAAGACGAATACCATCCACATAATGCTTCACAAACGCATGCTGGCGAGGAAGTGAGATGGAAGCACGGACATCTACATCAACAAACACCTGACAATATCGTTCGAAATCTTCCAGACACGCTTCGAACTTCCTCAAGGCGGAGGTTGTGATGGCGTTGCAGCGAGCGATATAACATGCGTCCAGGAATGCTGAAAAAGTTTTGATGATTTCGGAGGGTACATATCCATGAATTGCAGTAAGGTAGACCTAAATCAGGCTTGAGTTCAGGACCGTCAGTAATAGATATGTTAAAACTAACCTTCATTAGAGCTTTTGAATCACTGCCCATCCACTGAGCGAAGTCACGACCATCAGGAAACCGCCGTAACCCTGGATATGGAGGAACAGCAGAGATACTAACAGGCGAAAAGGCATGGTTCAGTAAGAATATCATAAACTTATAACAGAACACACCGTCTATCAATGTCATGTGTGATAGTGTCTGCCCTCGCTTTACCGTGTTTTCGAGTAAGGTATAGCCCGACCCAGTCTACGAGATGGTCCTTGAAGCAGCCCTTGATTACTTGATGCAATAGGTCGGGCGATAGTAATTTATGTATGTCGGCTCGAGGAAAATCGACAGTGAACGGCTACTTGCAAGAAAAGTTTGAGTCACACTCGCAAAAGATGAACATGACAACCCACCATCACATCGGTACATATACCGTGATCAGCCCATAGTGTCCCAGGATCCCACATAGTAATCAAATATTTTGTCTTTTTGTGCGAGCGCAGCTCAGACTCAGAGTTATCCAAGTCATCATAGGTTGCAGTGCATCTGGTAAGAGGTTATTCAGAGGCTAATACCAATAAAGAATCATACTTTGGACACCATCCCTGTACTATTCCAGCGAGCCAAACCTGTTCGGGATAGTCTGCGATATATGGCCCGAGCCCATAAATGGCGCGTCGAAAGTGTCTGTCCAGGCATAAAACTACTTCTGGCGTGCTCATTCCTGCCCTCAGAGGGTGAAAGTACATCGCAATGCACGCGTGATATAGCTGTCTTGCAAAGGTTTGGAATTTTCATTGTTTGCGGTGTTTCTTACTGACTGTAGAGAGTAAACACTTATTGAGTGTCGAGTATATGAAGTGAAGTCTACGCACCTTTAGGAATGGGAAGAAAAAAACCAGGGAGAACACCGGGCCCATGTGCTCATCAAGCAGCATTGGTGATAACCCCTGGTGACTGATATCCGGGGTGGAACTCTTGATGGCCAGTGGCCACAGAGACAGTGGTCTTGTCACTGCCGCATATTACAGGGACGAACATGCAACCGTGCGTGTTGTGGTCTTTGGCAATTTCATCCTGAAGAACAAGTATTATTAGTCTTTCCGTATGCAGAGTAAATGAAATACAATTACCGCCTCCTCCCATGCCCAATCACCAGACATCACATTCGAATATACCCGATCCCCTGTGCTCTCAAACTGTCGGTAGGGAGTCGGTGTGAACTCATCTTCAAATGCTTTGCACCTGAGCTGTTGGTGCAAAAGCACCCGCGAGTCTCTCATACACAAGTCGTATGTTTGTGTCATCCATTTCAGCAGTACTTTTCCCTTAGGCAAATCCCCGTTGTATTTGACCTTGTAGGTTTGGAAAGGGGCATCGCCGTCGTTGATAGAATCGATTGTAGCGTATAGATCTTGAGCGTTCTTCCACGGTACGTCTTCTCGCGAGCCCGTGTGCTTGAGGACAGACGCCACCCAAAGGTCCAAAGCAGTGTTGATATTGCCTGCTGAACTCTCCGCCTTCACGAAGTGAAAATTGGCAAACTCAAAGGAAATCCGGTCTTGAAACGGAGACCACACCTCCGGTGTATGAAGCTCTGGTTCTGCAGACGGCGGACGTGGAGGTGAATGGGGGGGTAAGAACGATCCAGCTTCATCAGTTTTTAGAGCTATTCAGTGCGCTGTTAGCATTGAATAGAACATGAAAGTGTAAGTTATTCACCTGTAAGACTTTTGTGCCTTTCATACGAGTAGGAGTTTTGCTCGTCGTCAGACTCGCTGGGACCTGGACTTACATCCCGATGCTGATAATTTGTATGTTGGGTAAGCCCGCTGCTATTGCGGAAGGATTTGAAGCATTTGTCGCACGTATAAAGTTTTCGAAGTGTTTGGGAGGAAACCATAATACATTGAAAGGAGATAGAGATATACAGGGTCTATAAGAAGACGAGACATGTTGTAGAGGGCTGGCAGTTTAGACATAATACGACGTGCCAGAGAAGTAGTGAGCAACAAAAACAGAGACATACCGATCATCCGTGACTCGATACAACATGAACCACAACACAACACGAACCACGACAACAGCATAAACCAAGCCACTCACCTCACCACGTACATCCAAATGGCTCATCGTCGAGGACGAACCAAGGCTAATTCGGCTACTTCTTCTGTGGCGCAAAAATCGGAATCGGACACTACAGACGGCAACTTGAAAACTTTGCAGCCACAAGCACGAGGAAGACGCCGTCCAAGCAAGGTCACCGACACCGAATCTTCAGGGTCTGGGACGGACAACGATCCTCCGGCACCGCCAAAGAGAAGAGGTAGACCACCAAAGGTGTCCCATCTGCAGCTCATGGTCGAAGTGCCTGAAGATGTGTCAGACGCTGGCATTCAGACTGAGGTGGAAACAGAACCTCCTTCCCCGGAGAGTCCTACTACAGTGAAGAAAAGGAAGCTTCAGGAGGAGCTTGAAGAGTTGGAGAGGCAACGGTTGAAAATGTTGAAGGAATTGGAGCGAGAGGAAGAGACCGAGAGGAAGATTGCAGTCGCAGATGCTTCACGAGTCGAAAAGCTTCCATATCTCGATAAAGATACTGTTGCTAAATTGGTATGTTCACTAGTGTTGCATGGGTGTCATTATTCTCACTGTTACTTCAGGAAAATCCGAAGATCACTGGGCAAAACGAGCCTTCCTCCAAGCAGAGGTATGTAGCATCATTCTTGACGTTGCTCATTTAACAAACAATTTGAACTTGTTCTTGAAGCATGATTCCTGCAACCTCTTTAGCAATTCCAGGTGTTCGTCCCGATTGGAGGGCGAAGATTGCATCTATGAAAGGTCCATCTTCGACTTCGACTTCAGCGCCAGTTGAGTTGGAAAATGAGGATTTTGGTGACCTTCTTGGCGGCTTGAATGATTCAGACGCAGATGGTGAACCACCCGAGGAAAATGTTGAAGTTGTGTGGAACAATAATGTGAGTCTTGTTGTATTGATATCTGTACGTGTTTCTGATCTGTCATTGACTAGCTTGTTACTTTTGTACAAACTCAGCCTGCTGCTCTTGCGGTGAAGGTAGAGGCGGCAGTGGATACCAATAAGACCAAATCTGGTCCTGCCCATAAGACATCTGGCTCCCGCGCTCCCACGTCCAACACAGTTCCGAAAAAGACCATTGGCAAAGCTGCTGCTGCACCAAAAACGGCTGGCAAGGCTGCTGCTGCGCCAAAGAAGACTGGAGTTACGGCCAGGTCTTTATCAGTACACTCCCAAGCTAGCAACGATGATGCCACCTCCATGGCTTCAACTGGCAGTGACTCACAACTCCGAGTCCTTCCGGCCTTTCTGACTTCTGAATGGCGTCCTCGTTTCGTTCCTATGCTCTATAGCTTGTTCTATACCTCAAAAGATCCTTTTTGGGAATACGCTGCGGGATCGGAAACACTAATTCAAGCCCTCCAAAACGTACTCGAAGTGGTGAAGCCTGGAACTGATTATGTTGTTGTCTGTAGTGACGAAGTCTGCAAAAAGGTATGTCTTGGGTACATGTACTAATATCAAAAGTGACTAAGATGTTTCACAGGGATACGCACGCGTTAATGAAAAGCGAAGCTCAATCGCCACATTCGCCATTACTGTACTGCAGGAGTTTTTTGCCCAGGAGCAATTCCAAGGACAACCGGAGGCTGTGCACAAATATGCGCAATGGGCTTTGTGATTCAATGGCCCCGCTTTCTTTTCCAATCCCGCTCCAGAAGACGAACATGAGATGGTATGTATATTCGTCTTCAACTTGCGTTCCTACAGACCTTGACAAGACCTACACAGGTACTGGACGGAGAAGGCTTCTTTATGTCGAAATTCATCTTGACGATGATGAAGCGGTTCTTGGATCAGTCCAAGGGCTCCATGGCCGACTTTGGGTATCCTTATGGACTCTGTGCACTGGTGGCAGCAGCAGTGCGTGATTCATCTTCAGCCAACAGTTACTCTTCTACTAACATTCTTCATTTCTAGCTTGAACGTGCTTTTAGCATGTATCAGATGGGTGTATTCGTGAAGGATAAGACAGAATTCAGCCACGCGAATGTTAACCAGGCTGTTGGTGACTACATGGACAACATACAGCACTTCTCCGATGAGAAGTGGACTCAGTTGCTTGCTGCGTGTGATGTTCATCAGCAGCCCAGTCAAGTCCAGCTACCCTCTAAGATCAAAGCTGAGCTGAATAGGAAAAGGAGAAACATGTACTTAGCTTCTGGTTCCAAATAACTTCATTTCTTTACGCGATTTTCGACCTACCATTAAATCTTTTGGACTTGCAGTGCTTTTTTACGATGCTACTATGCTTTCTATGCTTTCTTACGATGAAGGGTATTTTTTACGACTTTTCATGATTTTTTTACGATTTTTTTACGATTTTCTACGATTTTTTTACGATTTTCTACGATTTTTTTACGATTTTTTACGATTTTTTACGCTACAAAATGTTGACATGATTATTTTTAGCGCTTGCGGGATTGGCCGCTTGTCCGGTGGTGTTGGCCGGTGACGGCCATTCCGGAACACCGCTGGCGACAAAAATAGGACCTGCTGGTCACTGGCCGGCAAATTCACTTTTCGGCCCTTTTTCGGGGTTGTACAAGCCGAAATAAGCGCCTCCAGCAAATTGCGTAATCCCTGATGTAAGCGACTCCGGAGAGTACTGAAAACGCACTAGGAGAAGCGATTTCAAGTTGGACCCATTTCTTATGTCTTCACAAGAGGCGACGCCGCTTGCCGTACAATCTGAGTGAGGGTACTGGGGTTGCGGCCCTTTGTGCTCTTAAAGGGCGTAAACAGACAACTGTGATTATTGGGCACCCGGTAATTGGATTAAAGAGAAGGGCCGTGTACTATTGCAAGCCACGACTGCTGCATGCTTGTTGGACCCGTGCATTGGCATAGAGCTTCCCGGAGAGCGAGACTAGGACAAACGACCAAGTTCAATAATCCTCTCTTGAAAAACTTTCGAGCATTCCGGATCCTTGCAAAGCTCAGCAAAGGAAAAACAACCTCTGATAGAAATGTGAATCTGGCTCGTCGTGTTTGAGCTTGCACTAGTATAACAGAACGAATGACAGAATCTTTTTCATTAAAGCAAACCGGAGGTACCCTATACGGCTATCGCGATGTTGAATAGAGAACCGTGCAGTTTACGATTACCGCTGCGCTGCCACAACCTAAAAGCAACAAGTTCCAACGAAATGCACATTAAGATAAACAAGCTTGAACTTACCAGAGTGCGCTAACTGACCAGAAAGCGCGCTAGAGGACCAGAGAGTGCGCTAGGTGACCAGAGAATGTGTTAAGTGACCAGAGAGTGTGCTAGAGGGCCAAAGAGAGTGCACTAGAGGACCAGAGAGTACGCTAGAGGACCAAAGAGAGTGCGCTAAGTGGCCAGAGAGTGCGCTAGTGAACCATGTGAAGATCGAGAAGTTCAGGCGACATCCGAGCGTGCGGCAATTCTTTCTTCTTTATGTCTCTTCCACTCTATGCGTCAGAGCCTCGGACCTCAAGGCCTCAAGCCTCATTCTTCAAGCAGAATCAGAGGGATCGAAGAAGGGAGAGCATTTCGATTTGAGTTTTTCAGACAGGAGCTAGGTGAATGAAAGGTGAGTAAAATCAACAATAGGTAGCCCCACAAAATTACTCATTGATTTTTTTCTTTTATTCTTGCAGAGGTAGAGGGTATCGCAAGGTCCAAAATCCACTCAAAGATAATGCCTAGTTAACTTTCATCTGAGTGTCGACCTTTGCTCAGCTGAAGTAATATAGGTTCATCTGAGTATCGACCTTTGCTCAGCTGAAGTAATATAGGTTCATCTGAGTATCGACCTTTACTCAGCTGAAACTCAGATGATTTGTCTTCATCTGAGTCTGAGTGCCGACCTTTGCTCAGCTGAAGCGGTCGACCTACCTGAAGGCGACGCTTTCCTCTCGCTTCCTTGTGCACTTGAACGTCGAGTCGGCGCTGGTATACCATATATCACAGTGCTTTACAAGCGGCTGCCAGGTTGAACTATTCCACGAACCGATCCTTTGTACGGCCAAGAGACTTTTCTGGGTGCCCACCTTGTGTAGCTCTAGCGCGAGTCGGCCAGGACTTCATGGCCACCTTATCTATTGCAATGGTTCGAGGGTTGGTTGCTTCCGACCGAATTCTAGACTGGTGAGTTTCCGTGAAGTCTTGAAGTCACCCTTGGATTTGAATCATTTCTCAAGCTGCCTACTGTGAAGTGCTCACTCTCCATACTGGGTGGGCATCCTTGTGGTGAACCACATCGTACAGGCCCTTAAGGGCAAAGAGCTCAAGCTCAAGGTTGGATCTTGTCTGTCATGTATTATAAATGGCGCGCATGTTCAGACTCGACCACCGAGCCTTTCACTACCAGTCAGGTACGCAGTTCACACTGTTGCTTTGCGGTCGTACTGAGCCGTTCTGAAGATATTCCGCTGTTGTCAAGAGCTGGTGCTGCCGAGTCTAGCATGATCACGACCGCGATACGCCATATTGATAGCACTCTTCACGTCTTCTTGATTATGTGTGCTTGTCTTGCTTATTGGCCTTCTAGTCACACCTATCGGACAAGGAATAGAACATATGGATTCATTTCAGAGTGGTGGTGTGCTATAGCAAGTGGTGGCTCAGCGATGAGTCACTACGGCGTCTACTTTTGGCAACAGCGTTACGTGTCACGATGTCACAATACGCGTGTCGCTAATGCGCGCTTTGGTGCTTTGAAGACAAGAGAAGCAGGAGATGAAGCGAGGTCCTGGGGATGAGAGGATGTGCCAGACAAGTTTCCGAACCAAATGATTTGCTTTATGCGGCCATGAAAGCCTTCCAGACAGAAGATGTGAATGTAATACTGGCATATTTGCTACCTTTGGGTGCCACTCAGTATCTGTCCCGGATCTAATCCGTTTCGGTACGCGGCACAAAATTGTATCTTTTCTGTTTAAGAGACGACTCTTCTCTTTTATAGTGCTGCGCAGCAAGAGCATGAGCAATGTAGGCGACCCAAGTTTCGCTGTTCCGGATCATCATTGTAATCCTCAACCAGTCCGATCACTTCAAGTACCTTGGCTCGATGTAATACACGATGCTTGTCTCCAAGTGCCTTCCTCGAATGAGATGCCAAAGTCGCAGACAAACGAACCGACTCCCCATCTGCAATATCCGCCTGCGTTCCTGTACCGCCATCACGGTGGTCTTCGAGATCGCCAGAGAGCCAGACCCGAGCATAGCAACGATATTCGCGTGTATCTTGTTAATTGATGATCGATTTCATCCGTAACAGTCCGTAACTCGGCGTGGAGAACAGCAAGGGATGGAGAAAGGGCAGGCGGGGACCGTGGTGTTAAGCGGTAATCCAAACCGATTTCGACCCAATTTCGCTTGTGTGGAATTTTCTGAGTGAATTTCCCATTGGAAGGGCAGAAGAAAGGTATCAATAGGACTGAGGCGCTCGACGGTTCCTCTCGAGAGCTGGTTTTTTGTGCAAGGACGATGGTAGAACGAGACTGGTACATGGGTCAAGTTCAGTTTTTCCACGCTCTACATGGGTTCACGTTATACTGTTTCCTTGAACTTGCTTCCTTTCCACCATATCAGATCCAGCTTCCTCGCTCAACGCTCCGTGTCTAGGTGTCTAGCTATTCAATTTTGTCCTTTTCTGCTACACATGAATACTACGAGCTCTTCATTCTCTTTGCGCAAGCCTTCTGCGCTTTCTGATCGAAAAAAATTTCACCCTTATAAACGACGTGCTATAGTTACACGAAAGGTGCGCTTTGTTCCATATTTTCTAATGTATGGACTTTTAGAATGACAGTGAATGGACACCCGCAGCCAGCGTCTACAGAAATAAAACCCGACGTCGAATTCGCGCAGCTGGTACATTCGAAGAATATTGCCCCTCTTTCTTCAGCTGATGATAATGTACAATTCAGATTCGACAGCTTTTGATTCCACCCGTCGACCCACCCCCGGTAGCGAGAAACCCTGGGCCTTTGCGAAAATTTATCGTGAGCACTTGCTTGAGTTTTTTTCCGACTATAGAATGACCAGACTATTGGCTTCAGGATGCATTGCGTTGGATCCCATTCGTCCGATACTTCATGGGACAAGCTTGAACTTGTCCGGCCGCTCGTTATGACAAAAAAGGTGGAAAATATTGCTTTTGATCTGACAGGTGCCGGTGAATGTTAATTTGCTGTCAATGGCTGATCTAACCCGAGAAATCACGCCAGTCTCTTCATCTTTATTCGTGTATCATATATATCCTTCTTTCCTTGGGAGTTACCAATTGTTTTGCT
>RCHF01004457.1:0-11536 GCA_003987895.1 Neonothopanus nambi | reverse complement strand
AGACTTCTTTACACGCAAAGAAGCTGCAGCCGGCGGGGCAGTTGTAGGCGACAAGTAAGCAGACGGCGTACGTGAGAGCGTGGGTTGTCGTTGAGCCTGCTGTTGCTGTTCATCAAAGGAATTGAACGTTTTCTCAGAATATGATGATCAAGCGAGATCGGAGACACTTACCCTCTGGGGATCTATACGAGTCACAACGGCGTACCGCTCATCGCCTTCTCCGACAGAGTAGTGGTAGACACCCAACTTCTGGGCGATGAGATGTACCACACGCCGCTGCTTCGGCGTGAGGGTCCTAGAGAACGCGAGCTCGTCGCGCATGCGATCGTCTTTGAAGAGCAAGATGCGAGAATATATTTCCAGTGTGGAAGGGTCATTAAGGTCCAGCTCATTAGCGGTACCCTTGTCGGAGGCACCAGAGGTGGTGGAGACCGATGCCTGGGAAGTAGCAGCAGGGGCTGAGGCCAGAGCATGATTATACGGTGAAGGCATGGTCGACACATGAGGCGGGGAATACTGTGGCTGTTGCTGGTAGGAACCAGAAGAGAAGGAGCGCTGCGGAGAAAACGCAGAGGACACAGCAGATCCATAATCTTCGTAGACAGGACCCACGCCGGCACTCTGCTCCTTCTCGAGCTGCATCGAGCGCATGCGACGAAGAGCTTTCTCTCGTTCGATTCGCTCTTTCTCGCTTGCCTGGAGGACTTTCTTGTATTCGACACGTAGTTTGCGACCCTGCACGTCGAACCCGTTGAGGGCTGCGACGACCGCATCCGCATCAGCAGCCTGGCGGAAGTTGGCAAAGGCCAGTCCGCGGAAGGCGCCTTGTTGATCAAGGTGATAGTTGAAAGCGTAAGGTGTAGGGATCGACAGAGACGCCTGTGAAAGAAGACCCGAGTCAGATGAGAAAGCTGTAGCGCCACGAAACGAAGGAAAAAAGATCGCACAATTATATCAAGGAGGGTTTCACGCTTGACATTGAATGGTATATTTTTGATAACGATAGCAGTAGGAATTATTTCGTCATCAGTATTTTGACTAGGCGTAGTAGGAGCAATAGGAGGAGGGTTTAGTTGGCTCATAGGAGGGGAACCGCCAGCGGAAGAAAAGTCCGAGTTATTTTGAGGAGACAGGGAGCGACTGTCAGACGAGTTATCGAGCCATTGCTGCAGAGAAAAGAAGAGAAGATGAGAGGGAAAAAAAGGAAGAGAAGAAGGGCATCAAGACATACAGTGGGAAGACCGCTGCGAACAGGCTTATTCTTGAGGGGAGATTGACCAGGAGAAAGAGGATTGTACTGAGACTGGATAGGAATGCCAGGAGAAGTAGCGAAGTGATACTGGGGTCTGTTGCCGCTGGAGCCTTCGTAGTCGTAAGTGTCGTGAAGACGGTGGTTAGAAAGCGACAGAGAAGAGATGTCAGGAGGAGAATTGGTCATAATGTCTTGAGAAACGTCGAACGTCGCCTGCTGTGCTCGTTAGAATAGCAAGAAGGAAAGAAAACAGAATTCAAGAGTGATTTGATGAATAAAAATTCACTCTCAACTCATTCCACCTGTTGTCTCTTGCTTATCGACTCTATAACACCGCTGACTAAGCAATACATCGATATATCTCTTCTACTACTAAGTACTAGACACTCAATGCAGCTGGCTTCAGAGGCGTCAATAGACTCTTTCCATCGAATGGCACTGGGATAGACCCAGAATGGTCCCAGGGTCCACGCAGTTTCAGCGGGCTCCCAGAGCGCAACGGTGTCGTTGCTGACCGTGGGCTAAGGCTGGTGCTTTCAAAGTCTGCATCAACTCGTGTATCCGCATCAGAGGGGCGTGGCGAATGTCTGGGAAGCGGCGAAGGGCCTCGCGTAACCGCTGAAGGCGGACAGAACGTAGGGCGTGGTACCGATGGCAGTGTGTGCTTCGGTGCACTGTTCAGGGATTTTAATACGACGGCATAACTTATACACGTCTGGCGCTTACCTTCGGGGTGGCGTGGGCCCTTGGGCTAAAAGCAACGCAGTAGGAGGCGCACGGCGAGGCATAATGTCGAACGAAAGTAGCTACCCGTCAAGGATAACAGGTGTTTCAGAAACGAGTGGCGGTGAAATGAGCTCTGCTCGCAGAGTTACTGTGAAAACTGAGATGTTAGGGGCTTCAAGAGGAACGATCACTGACAAGAACAGACAAGTTAAATAAAAGAGGCTGTTGCTGCGCAGCCCACTTATAAGTCGTGCTGCCACTGGTGGCTCTCGCGCTCCCAGAGTAAGCAAAAAAAAGACCCTCAGCCTTCGGGAACGTCGAAACACAATGCACAAAGGCTCGACAAGACTACAGCTACCAAAAAAACAGACGACAGTGGGGGTATAGGAACAAACGATCAGACCAACAAAGAACTCAACAACAGTAAAATTGTTGGTTGCCACAACGTTGCTACTTCATTACCAGTTCCGCCGCCAATGCGGGGCCACCCAAATGCTCCCGCGTTATGTAATCCGGACCAGACCTGGTGGCCGTACTCACCAAAAAAAATCTATTATCTCAAGACTCAGAATGCGTACACTCGGCAAAAGAACTGTGCACCTGCTATTTTGGTAAGTAGAAGAACACGACAAGAATAACAAAGATACAATGATATCAAAGTGCTAATAATCCATCTGTGAGAGCGAAGGCCACAAGACAATGCAAAAGTGCATCAATGCGATAACCTCAAGCCGAATCGTCTTTCAGTGGCCGGTAATACCTCATCAGCTGAGCCTTGAAGGCTGTATGATGGCATTCAGATGTGGAGTTCAAAGGTGATGCACTGTTGACTCTCACCTTCCTGGTTATTCCAAAGCTGGGCAGCGTCTGAGTTTAGCGGTGAGGCATTGTTAGGTTCTGCAAAGGCGCACGATCAGACCCTTGTAAAATTAAGACGTTGATACTTACCACCGAGCAGTGATTGTAATGAGATGAGGATGGTCTGCACGCTGTAGACTGCAGACCATTTGTCCTGGAACATCCGATCAATGAGCTCACAGCTATTTCGTTGTAGCGTCGGCACGTACCTGCAGGATGTCCAGACAAATTGTTCCGGAAGTGATATCAACGTTTGGGTGGTAGCAGGGTGTCTCGAATTTGATAGTCGGCGCAACGTAGGGGTAATTTGCAGGAAAGTGGATAGATATTCTGAAGGTTAGTCCGGCATATACCTAAGAGAGAGGATCAGTGAGTTTTGCATGTAGCGGCGGAGCGAGGATCAGATATTTACGGTGCCGGAAGCCCCTTCTATTGTGCCCACCCATTCGAAGAGATTTGAATCGCTTTTCGGAAAAGCAGACTGCGAATATCAATGTAAGGTTATCGAGTATAGAAAGAAGGGAACTCAGTACAATGCCGGGAGAAGAAGACATCTAGAGAAGGGGGATCAATCCCAAGCAGGTCGTAAGAACAACCAGAGAGACATACCATAAGGGTCATAAGCTCATTCCCCAAACTATTTCTAGGTAGTCAGCCCACCAAATTAAAAAAGAGAGAACAGTCTGCGTACCGCTTCGCCACGCTGCCTGCCCCGGATTGAGAAGAGGCAGCAGGACTAGTCTTATTGGTGGCGGGAGAGCGAGGAGGTACCAGAGAAGACGTTACTTGCTCCATAGAGGATAGATATAGATATACTGATACAGAGGGGGATATAAGACAATGAGGATGAGGTGAAAACAGAAGTGAAAAGTTTAGAACGAGAACCACGGGGCAATTTGAACTGAGGGCGCGTAATAGCACGTGATGGCGTGACCTGCAACGACAAATCATGATTAGTCACATTAAATTATCATTGTATAGCGTAGCTGAATGAATTTTGGAAATTTTTTTGGTGAATAGCTCATTTTCAGCGAGAATAACTAACGACTTGGCCAAGACAAAAGTCCTGAGTCCTGAGGGTGAGCCGGCGTAAGAATCGGTGGGTGGGCGAGCCGATTCCGAGTCGTGGGAACATAGGCGGGCCAGAGAAAGTGATGAGCAGTCGTTGGCCCCAGTCGACGAACACCATTCACCAACTAAGCCCTGTTGTATTATAGGCCATGTCATCAAGCTTTTCGCCTACTCAGGCGGAAGCCTCGCTCGTTACTCAGATATTCAATCAATTTGACACCAACAAACTCGGTGTCCTCACTGGAGAGCAAGCAGTACGTGTATTTGGGGGTGCAAAGCTTCCGCCAGCTACTCTTGGCGAAATTTGGAGCATTGCGGATGATAGTAACAATGGGTGGTTGTCCAAGAAAGGTGTAGCTATTGCTCTGAGGCTTATAGGATGGGTTCAGAAAGGGGAGAAAGTTTCGCCTGATCTTATATCCAAACGTGAGCCAAGAGCTAGTTGCATTGCGCATGCTTCGCTAAATCATTTTCGTTTGCAGCTGGACCAGTACCAGTCATCGAAGGTGTATCGTCTGTCACTACACATAATACAGGAATGTCGATACCGAAATCCCCTCCTCCAATGCCTTCACTCCCGCCCTTGACCCCCCAGGACAAAGCCAAATTTCAAAACATGTTCTTGAAAGCTGGTCCAGTTGATGGCGTATTGAGTGGTAAGTAGCCTCTATATATTCCTAAATGATAAGCGCGCACTCACATCGGTGAATTTCAGGTGAGCAAGCGCGCGATATCTTTGTGAAATCCAAATTACCCAACGACAAATTGCTCCAGATATGGTTTGTATCTATCATCTTACACGCTGGCTAGGGTGTTAAGCTTTCTTTTCCTTAGGAATCTCGCTGATACCCAAGACCGAGGTTCCCTTGACTCTACAGACTTTGCCATCGGAATGTACCTCATCCAGGGTGCAATGTCTGGACAGATTCCAGTTATACCCACCTCTCTTCCACCTATAGTATACCAACAAGCTTCTGGAGGTGCAGGTGTCAGGCCGCAAGCTACTGGTGGCTCTTACAGTCCCGCTGCAAATCAGAGCGCGTTCGCGCAGAACAGGGGGCATATTCAGCCTCAGTACACGGGCCAGAGTATACTACAGCCTCAAGTGACCGGCACTGCCACACACAAGAAGCCCCCCGTTGCACCCAGCTTACCCGCCCGACGGACTAATCCCTCTCAGATCGGAACTAGTGCCTTTGGTGGACAACAGATTAATGGTACTGCCCCGCACTGGGATGTGACTGCTGCGGAGAAAGCGTCATCCGACGGATACTTTGAGACGTTGGATACGGAGAAAGCTGGCTACATTGAAGGCGAAGTCGCTGTGCCATTCATGCTCGAGTCCAAGTTACCCGGGGAGGTGCTCGCTCAAATTTGGTAAGCCCGTTTTATGACATGTCATATCGAATATTGACGATCTTCCGTCTAGGGACCTTGCTGACTTGAATAACGATGGGCGTCTTAATCGTGATGGATTTGCTGTGGCAATGCATCTCATTCAGAAGAAACTTTCCGGGGGCGAGATCCCTGCCGTTTTGCCGCCATCTCTGGTTCCTCCTTCTATGCGCAATAAGGGTGCGAGCGCGATAGGTGCTTCTGCATTTGCTCCCGCCCAACAGCCCGCCGCGTTTTCAGAGCCCCAGAAAGACCTGTTCTCTTTTGACGAGACTCCGCCTGCTTCAGCGACTGCTCCTCCTCCTCCTCCATCCGGACCATTTTCTGTACCTGCTCAACAGACTGGTGGCCAGGCATCAACGTTCACTTCGCCTTCTAATTTCCCTTCTGCGTTCACGTCGCCTGCTTCCACGCAAGATCCTTTTGCCTCATCAGGTAAATGATCAATTTCGTGTTTCGATCGAGCTCTTCAACTGAAATCTTCTGCAGTTTCAAAAGATTTTCTCAGTGATGATGACGAGGCTGCCACAACATCTCCTCCATTGCATGATAAATCTGCGGAAATTGGTAATACCCAGAATCAATTGAACTCAACAAATCGGTCTCTTGAAACGACGAAGAACGAACGTATCTCTGTTGAGCAATCACTCGCTAACCAGGCGGCTCAGCTCTCTGCCCTGCAGACCCAGTTATCCTCTGCAAAAGCCGCTTATGAAACCGAGGCCAAATTGCTTTCGACGTTACGAGAAAGATACACTACTCAGACCGCTGAGATCGAGAAGACCAGACAAGAACTCATTAGCGCTGAAAGTGATTTAAGTGCTTTGCGCGTGGAGAAGGCTGAGATAGAAGGTGCCTTTCTCAGGGATAAAGAGGAAGCGCGAGAACTCCACCGAAAGATGGTCGAGGCCGGCCAGCAGGCTGAAGCTTTGAAGGCGGAGACAGAAAAGGCAAAGAAGGAGGCGAAGCAGCAGAAGGGTCTATTGGCCATTGCGAAGAAACAGCTGAGCTCGAAAGAGGCAGAAAGGGCCAAGGCGGAAAAGGAACTCGCAGAAGCTAACGCCGAAGCTTCGGCTGCTACTCAGGAGAAGGAAGAGGCAGAAGCGGAGCTGGAAAAGATCATGAACGCTCCTCTAGCCGGACCTGAACGAGCAATGTCTGCGGACTCTGTAACGTTTGCAGCATCACACGCGCTGCCGACTACTCCCGATCCCGCCTCTCCATCATCAGTTGGTGGAAAGAGCAATAACCCTTTCGAGCGTCTCGCAAAGGCATCCAACCCGTCGACTCCTCGATCACAGTCTCCTTTCTTGCCATTTGCTAATGCTGTCGTACCAAGTCCCCCGATCGCCAATGGCAACGCGGAGAAGCCCAGTATTGAAGCTTCTCTCGATGATCCGTTTGGCTTTTCGCAAGCTTTCGAGGCACCTGCTGCCGCCGCAAATGCCACCCCCGCTCCTGCAGAAGAGCATGCAACCCCTGAAGTCGGTGTCGAGACACCCAAAGTCCCATCAGCTAGCCTCGGCCTCTTCAATGAGCCTGTACCCTCTGCCACTGATTCATCGTTTTCTCCTACAACAACAAACGAGGACTTCACCACTCCTCCAACGACTGCTACTGGGCAGTCGGAGACTGTGAGTCCTACCCCTGCCCGTCAGACAACTGCAGAAATGGTTTCTGCCAAGTTCCCTGATCTCGATCGTATTCCGACGACTGAGGGTAACGCCTCAGCAGTTACAGAAAGCACGATGCCTGGACACTTTGGCGAGCCCTCTGAAGATCAACATGAAACCGACCTCGGTGCTTCTTTGAAAGAGATTGAAGATGATTCGGATAGCAGCGACGATGAGGACGAGATTCCTCTTGGGGAGCTTGCCAAGGGGAAAGCTTTCGGTGATGCTCAACTCAAGGCCGATACTGTACCTCCAGTAACCAATGGCACTGCTACAAAAGCGGCGGAACCTGCCTTCGATGATGTTTTCGATGTATCATCTCCCCCAGCTGCAGTGCCTGCACCCGAGCACCCGGAGACCACTGATGCTTTTGGCATGCCTATTAAACCAATACAAGATCTGTTCGGAAATTCCACTGCCCCGGCAGAGGCCAAACCTGCAGAGGCAGGGGTGAACGCCTTCGATGAAGCCTTAGGAAAAATTTCTGGCCCTGGAGCATCCGCTGCGCCGTCAGCGGCCCCTCAGTTTACGTTTGACTCCGCTTTTGACGATAATTTTGACTTCGGTGCTGCTTCTGCGTCTGATAACTCGTTCCCCCCTGCGCCTAAAGCTACTAGCGGTTCTGTGGCTGGTGCTAACACCTCGGATGGATTTGAGAGCCTTTTCACTTCGCAGCCAAATGGGACCTCATTAACGGCTTCCCCAGTCGGACGGCCGGTCTCCGCATTCCTTCCCAATGTAATGCCTTCCCAACCTGCCCCTGCTGCTCCCGCTCCCGCTCCCGCCACTGCATCCGCTCCTGGGCCTTCGTTCGATGAAGTATTTTCTGGGTTTGGATCGGGACCGTCGATTGAGCTGGAAAATCCAACTCCGGCGTCGCCTAAAGCAAGCGGGCCACAACCTGCTCCTGTAGATTCACCAACACAGAAAAGTTTCCCGTCTGTATCTACACCTCCTACCTCACAAACGGGTTCTCCTTCACGTTCATCCGTTGGTCGTTCAATGTCTCCCCCTCCACGAGTTGGCTCGCCAAAACTCCGCCCATCAACAGCTTCCTCGTCCAAAGATGGAATAGAGAAAAAGGAACCTGCAGCACGACATTCGAAATTAAGCGTAAGCATTACCACTCTGCACTTATCATATCCCCTCTGACTTTATGATCTGTAGATTCGCTTGCCCTTTGGCAAGAAGAAGAAACAAGAGCAACCTCCACCACCTCCGCCTGCACAGTTCCTTACACCACCCATAGAGGAGCCTTCTAGGACTGGGTCGCCTGCAGTGGAAGATGATGTCGAAGCGGTCAAACAATTGACTGCAATGGGCTTCAGTCGTTCACAAGTTGTGAACGCTCTGGAGAAACATTCTTACGATGTCCCCAGAGCACTTAATAGCTTGCTCAATCAACAGTGAATTTACCTAGAGCCAAGCATATACTCCCAAAACATCGGGAGGAAGTCCAGATACGTAATCCACTCTCCTTTCTTTTCACTTTGGACTTCT
The DNA here is from genome assembly GCA_003987895.1 of Neonothopanus nambi. Taxonomy (NCBI): domain Eukaryota; kingdom Fungi; phylum Basidiomycota; class Agaricomycetes; order Agaricales; family Omphalotaceae; genus Neonothopanus; species Neonothopanus nambi. Next base: position 3,061 of record RCHF01004457.1, on the reverse strand, counting down.
CCATCCAATTTCTGTCGTCACACTTTCATTCACCTTTGTATATGCTCTGGATTTCTATCTAATACAGTAACCCTATATATACTCTGCGGAACAGTCGAAGTAAGTCGATTTTTTAAGGGCGTTTACTGTAATTCCATTTCAAATAATAGCTAGCTCACTACTTACCATGCAATTTTCCCTGGTCACTTATCCTTGTGTACAAAAGTTTAAGGTGCACCATGAATGAGCTTGTCTGGCAGGAAGCTCTAAATTGATTCGTGGACTTGTCACAACCACGGGTCATTTCCAAGAAATATCTAGAAGTGAGTCTAAGAATAATCAGTACAAGATACAGATACAAGAGTAGCCAGATCGCCAAAAAGTGGGTACAAATGATAGCACGGTATATACATTTAAGTTATGCTTCATAATTAATGCTAGATGATACAGGCAGGGATAGTTTATTTGAGGTAAGATTGACCTGAGAGTTCTTTCAAGCCGATACTTGGGCAAAAGGACTAGGTGGTAACTCCAAAGGTCGTGAGACATGCTGTATCCAGTGTTGCCATTCTTCATTTTGCTTCATGCTATGTTGGAGTTCCTCGAGCTGTCCTTTCGTCGGGTAGTGCGCATGCAGGCAGAACGTGTACCGAGACATATCGCCAGAATGGTCGATTTGGATGGTGTTCTTTCCTTCAGCAACAAATGGCCCGAGATCAACGAAACCATCAGCAGTAGTCTGTGTTTTGTTCAGTCGGGATGACAGGGGTATGAAGTAAGAGCGACCTACGGCCATGGGCGGAGAAAGTGGGACGGATCTCGCCTGTTCATTAATTATGACTTTCATCACCAACTTCTTTCCTCCTCTTGGCCAAACACATTTTAAGGCATTGTAAAGCTGATGTGGGAAGTTTTGGTATACTGAAACCTTCAGTTCTCTCTCGATGTCTTCTCGCCGATAGCAAGCCAATGACATGCATAATCCTTTCGTCATCGTCAGGTTACTACGACACGGAGTTTAGAGTTCAACGTCAGAGAAGAGTACAACAAGACCAACTTACGTTACTGCTCGAAAACGATTATTCCAAAGGGCGATACTCTCAAACTGGACACTGGTGACATGTATAGTGAGTGTTATGGTAGCGCTCGTTTGACGGCCTTCCGCCTTTTTGAGCATCTTAGACCTATCGTCGAAACCACCTATATATTTACCTAAGCCAAAACAACCACCGCGAAGTGCATTATTACACTTACGATATGAAGGTATACGAATATCTGCAGCATTCATGGATCGATTTGTCAACGTGATTGTACCCTTGAATATATCGCCTTGTTGATCAGAGATAACTTTGGTGGCATTCTGGACGGCGGTAGGTGGCGTGTGTTCCGAAGGAGAAAAAGAAGAAAAAGCAGGCGCTGCTACTGAAGTGGTAGACATCAGGGATTGAGAATGACTTGAAGCAACCAAAACAGGAGCTTTCTGAACTGGGGCGCTTGGTACAGCTATGTGACTAATGATTGTGTTTTCAGCGCCATTGTCCACAAGCGCCTGAAATGAAATATGAGTGGACCTTCATCAACAAAGGTAAAATACTAACAGTTATCGCCCGAGCTGGTACATCTACACGCATCGCATTGACAACGTTAAGCTCGTCCCTTAAACTTGTGTTCCGGTTTTGTTGCAGAGCAGATTCATGTAGGCTACTTTCCTCTGCAGACGGATTATCCACCAAAGGCTCGGCAATAGCACAAGAGAGTTCAGAAGCCCCGACGAGGGATGCAGAAGATGTCGGTTCTTCTACAACCTGGGTTTGTACACCAGCCATGGGCACATCCGTGCATTGAGCAGAGGGCGGTGGCAAAGCCTCTTGAGAACGAGCGTTGTGAATTAGAGCACTGCCAGGATTGGAGCGAGAAGTTTCTTTCGCTAGCTGCTGTTGCTCCACAGTAATCTCGGGAGATCCAGCAGAGTCCGTGCGAGCTGTTTGAATGTTCTAGTACCATATTCAATCAAAAGGCGAATCACATCCATAATTTCAGACCCTACATTCTTCTCAGATTGCTCAAATTCTGCTGAAGACATGGCCGTGGCTTCCTCTTGAATAACAGTCCTTTGTGGCTATAACAAAAGATAGGGGTTGATCTCTACATCGAGAAATAATATCAATATACATACCTTCTCAGATTCAGCTGTAGAAACGTCTAATTCCTGCGCAGATGATGGCTCGAGAGCAGCACTGAATCCAGAACCAGGCTCAATCAGTTCCTCAATAACGCCCGCTTCGTCTAATTCATCCTCCTGATCTTCAGTCTTCACCTCATATTCCGTTGATTTCATTCTTTCGGGCGATTGGCTGTCATAGATAGAACGGGCAGAGAGAACGGTGTTAGATACGGCTGGTGATTGCATAGCAGACGAGCCGTCTTCGAAAGCTAGGTCCAAGAAGTTCAATGTTCCTGCGTTACTGTGCGGCGCAGGAGATGCACTCTTGCTTGTAGCTTTGAGGTTTTCCAGAGAAATACCAAGGATTGGCGCGGGGGTATTTCGTGTTGAAACAGATTTGGAGGTAGAAATGGGAGTTGGTGCGGTCGGCGGACTCGGCCTTGAAGGTATGTCTAATGAGTTGACGACAGAAGACGTATCGTGTGCGCTTGTTGATAGCTGCAGTCCATCTTGAGAAGGAGGAACAGTGTCTGCTAGCTCGCTAGTCTCTACTGGACGCTGAATCGACATGGGGACAGTAGGAACAGCATTCGGTTCGACAGATACAGCTACAGATGGCTGCATACTTTGGGCAGGCGACCTGTCTATTGCCCGGTCAGGTGTGGAAGTGGAGGGCCCAATCATTTCAGCCCCTGCTTCTTGGCTCTGCCTCCCTAAGTGGTGGCTCTCATCAATCCTTCGAATTTCGTCCCAATTCAGATCGACCTTCTTTTGCTTTTTTCGGGGTCTACTAGAAGAGCCGGCCTTCGCCGCCTTTCGTTTGTTGGATGTGGGTTGGGTGGAAGGTGTTGGGCTCGATGAATATGTCGCTTGTGTATTCTCTACTTGAGGCAAAGTATTCGCAATTGCAGGTGTTGG
>RCHF01004456.1:0-15690 GCA_003987895.1 Neonothopanus nambi | reverse complement strand
TTCACTTTTAGTTGCGCCTACGGCGACTTACTTTTGCTGCTTACAGTCAAAAATCCTGCCGAAGCCATCATGGATTCCTCGCTCCTCCTGAAGTTGACGGCGACACATGCTCAGTTAGCCCGTAACATGAAATCCGGTTCTGGCGCCTTCGACATCGATGACTACATCTCGAAATTAGTCACATACATGAGTGGACGGAGACTCAATATCCAAAATCTGGATGATTATGCAGATGAGGACACGCAATTAGAAATCCCACTGGAGTGGGAGAAAATTAGTCGTAGGGCACTAGCAAAAAGTAGAAGAATACCTGTAGTGGGATTTATGTGAGCTACGATCCTACATCATCTCTTTCTTTATCATTGACATGCTCAACAGGCTCGGACCGCTATCAATGGAGCAGAAGAAACGCGCTGCTGTCAAGCGTTCCAAGCTAGAAAAGAATAAGGCTGATGAACGAAAGCCTCAGGAGCTCCGTGAGGAGGATATTTCCCGATCTGTTAATGAAACGACGAAGAACGTCGCTACTGTACGCCCTCCGCGCCATATTACTTCGTTCTTTTGCTTATTCAGTTCAAAATCAAATGCCAGCTCGAGAAATTATTAGATGGGATTGGTCCCATAAATCTGTTCAAGTTTTTCATTAATCCTCATAGCTTTGCCCAGTCTGTGGAGAACTTATTCTATCTATCTTTTTTGATTCGTGATGGAAAGGTTGCACTCGAAACCAATGAGAATGGTGAACCAACGATATGTATGTTGCCTTCGCTCGCTTGTTTTGAACATCTAGCTGAAATGTGTTACAGTTGGCTGTGATGAACCATCCCAAGAGGATTACGCAGCTGGTCTCCGAAGGCAACAGATTGTTTTCGAGCTTGATATGGAGACTTGGGAGGTAACGAGAGTTCAAAGTCGGCCGCCAATATTAATATTAATTTGTTATTTTTAGGAGGCCAAAGAAGTGTTCGATATCAAAGAACCAATCATTCCTCACAGAGAGGCATCTCAGACCAGGCTTGGCAACAAATGGTATGGCTAGGATAAGCTTAAGATGTGTACATGTAACATACTTATCTATTGTATTGTACTGTCTTATTATACTCACCTCACATTCATGCTTGTTTTTACTTATACGTTAACACATATTCTACGCGTGCCAAGACTATCTAGGGATTCTTCTCATAGTCACCTGGCTTCCAAACATCCACGACGAGCCTGGAGGCACTGCTACTTGAAGGGATCCGAAGCATTCCAGTGGTGCACCAGAACTTGGAGGAATGAATAGGTCGCTCCGCGCCTGACTGATCGGTGGCACATCGATAATCATAAGTACGAATGCATCATTTTGACATTTAGAATATGCATCAAGACGACCACAGTTGAGGAGAGCACTTGCAGCCGCTCTTTGAATGGTTGTTTCTTCTGTTCTTTCATCTCTTCTTTCCAGGCGTTTTCTAGCTAGGCTGCTTTCTACTCTATTATGTTCAGTCCTTGTCGTCTGTCGTCCTTTTTCAACTCTAGGAGGCAGCACAGCCTTCCTGGCCCTCACCATTAAGGAACTGCATTTTTCCGCCCAGCAAAATCTCGCGCAGCAAGTAGAAGCCCTTGTTCTGCATTTATTGGGCGGTCTACTTGGAATCGGAACGTCTCTTTTGGCAAATTACATCGCATCATTTTCGAGTAACTCTGTCGTTTCGCGCGCAATACCTGCTATCTTTCTTACTGTCATCAGTTTTTCAGGTATGCAAGTCCCCAATGATCCTCTTTTTCATGCCTATTAACTTATTTTTCAGCCGGCTGGTTAAAGAGTGCTCTTCCTCGACTTACTCTTTCGAGTCGTATTGCATGCTTCGTCTCGATATGGTTACTCACGTCAGACCCTGGCGCCAAGGAACCTCTATTACCAGCCGGTCATTTTCTATGGATAATTTTGACGGGAGCTATCACATCGCTATTTGCATGCTTCTTGTTTCTCCATTGGTCGACTGCACATATTGCTCATGATATTTCCGTGACATTAACGAGTCTCCATGACTGTCTGGAAGCTAACCTTGAAAGACCTTTTGCGGCTACTCAGGCTTCATCTACACCAGTACTTCATAGTCAACTTCTCAAACAAGCCGTCGCACTCGACTATACCTACTATCAAGCTAAGTTTGAGCTTCGTGTCGGTCGTGTAAGTGGTGAGTAAATAGACCCGGGCAGTTTACCTCAAGGCTCATCGATCTGTTTTGTAGTCAAATCTCTCAAACCCCTCGTCGGGACCATCGAGGTACAGATTGTTGATTTTTCATGTGTGAAAACTGAAACTCAACAATTTCTTTACTTTACAGCATCTCCGTCGCGAGATCTCCTGGGGCATGACATTTCCACAGACTTCTCAAATAGATACAGCACCCTCTGAGACAGACATTGTTCATTCTTTTCGAGAACCAGCACTCGAATTGGGCAATGCCATCTTGGATTCTATCGTGATTATCCGATCTGTTGTGTTGAAGTGCTACGACGTCTCTTCATTACACTCGATGAAATTTTCCCCTGCTACTGTCACTTACTCGCAAGCACGACTCGGCTCAGTGGTGAACAAAGCGAAGGGTACACTCAAACGACTTTGCGATGAGCTAGACAAAGAGCAGCGTATATCCTCAGGAGACGACGTTGTACCCCAGAAGACTCTAAATCTATGTTTATTCATGATCTCCTTGTTGCAGGTGTGTTCAACGAGATATATTTCTGTGGTCCTTCTGAACGAGACTTGCGATTACAGATGGCTAATGAGACCGTTCACGCTCTTAAGGTTGCACGGGAAATCTCCGATACATACGAATCTTCTCCGTACAGATTGTGGTATCCGCGTCTCTCATGGGCTTGGCTTGGTGTCGCTCCTAGCACTATCGTACTTGAAGAGCGCGGAACCTTGGATGACATCTCTTATTCTTCTAACACCTCATCTCATTCAGACTTATCTCCTGAGGAGGCCCTACGTGAAGTTTCGGAACGTCATCGCGAGTACCAAGAACAATCATTGCAAGACCGAGACACAAAAGCGAGATTGCGCGGAAAACCTTTCTCTCTTCGCTGGTTTCGCTCTGTGACGCATTATATGTGGAATCTCCCCGTTTTCTTGAGACTAAGACTCAGGATCCACAGAGTTTCGCGCGCTGCCCGTCACTCCAGCCATTTGAAGCATGCGTTCAAGAATGCGGTAGGGGTGTCTCTGCTCGCCATACCTGCGTTTCTACCTTCCGACACTCCTGGTAAAGAGTCGTGTTCAAGACATATGGGTACGCTCATGTTAATCCTCGTTTTTGCCTTAGGACGTCGATGGTTTACCGCGTTTCGGGGACAGTGGATGATAATATCTTATGTATGGGTCCTCGAAACTAACACAGGCGCTACTGTGAGTACCTTCTCTGGCTGTTGCCGACATGCAAATTAATACGGACACTTCAGTTGCGCGTCGCTTACCTACGCTTGGTATGCTAGCCGGCAGCCTCTTTCCTACGTCTTTGTTCACTGACCCGCCTCTCCTCTCTAGTCAGGAACGATAATTGGAGCAACATATGCTTTTGTCGTGAGTCACTCGCAACACCGTACATTCTTCCTACCTTAGCCTGCACCTAGGCCTCAGTTATCAGCCGTTCAAATCCTTTCGGTATTGTGACATTTACTACAGTGAGTTGTTTTACTCCTAAATTAAGCCATGGTTCGGAGTTCCACTGCGTGTTGTAGATCGCGGAGATACCGGTCAGTTGGGTTATCATACACTCATCTTTCCCTTCCCTGGGAGTTGTAGCGTATGTCCAGTTTCTTTGATTCGAGGATGTGGACTGAAAAAAAAAAATTACAGCAATGTCACTTTGCCTCCGATCCTCTTCGCCTCTTATTTTGATCCAGACTCGCCTTCAGCTATTCGTGAGTCAGCATTATGTCTGTCTTCTGTTGCGACCATCTGATGAATGTCTGGAGGACTTGCGCTCATACGAGGAATCATGATTTCAGCGGGTATCATTGCTGCCTTACTTATGAACGGATTGGTTTATCCTCGCCATTGCAGGGTATAACACCGTTTATTTATAAAAACTCTGGTTCAAAATACTCATGATTAATTAGGTGATGTTTTTGGATAACGCACGCGCTATAATTGGCTCTCTGACACAGCTTTACATGGGTCTGAGCAAGTGAGAAGTGCCTAAACTAATAGTATACTGGCGCTCATTTCTGCTGAACAGGGATCTCTTTCAATACACATCCGGCTCAGTGATACATAGCAGGCGTAAGATGGTTAAGCTCGAGTTTAGAATTCGTAATGCCCTCCAAAGTAGGTCTCAACTATCCTGGCTCATTGAAATCGTTATTGACTACGCTGGCTTAGGAATGAACCTTCTAATTACCACAATGGACGACGAACTGAGCCTTATTCCTGTATGTACCTTTCCCTTGCCTGACATGGACTGCTCACCCAATTACAAGCCCAAAGATACCTATGACTCAATATCGCCGTTTGGTGGCAATTCTTCAGAAATTACTCGATCTCCTAACTGGACTACGCAAAATTCGGGAGCACATACCTCGCCAGGAGACTGTCATTGCAGTTGCCGATCAGCGTCGCGAGTTTGTATCTTGTATTTGCGTATCTCTGTTCGCTTGTGAGCAGGTGTTCGGCGCCCGACAGCCTTTGCCACAATTCCTTCCATCATACAGAAGAGCTCTGCAAAACCTTGTGTGCTCAGTACGGGTTCGTGTCCAGCAAGCTCGAGGAGATCGCGCTGGTTCTTCGAGTTTATCACTAATATATTACCTGGCCGAGACCGATGCTTTGACAGATATGGTGGATACAATTGACGAACTATTGGAATCAAGTCGCCGGCTTTTCGGTACTGCGGCTTGGTTCAATACATCGCCATTGGATACAACAGCAATGATCAGCATGCATGAAGAAATCGGATCACCCTTAACCAGTGTTATTCATCCTGAAACTCGTTAAGTTTCACAGAACTCATCTATTGTACAAACAACCAAAAAGGTGTGCAAGTATAGTGTAGTATATTATTGTGGGTCGCGAGCTCAGCTTCCTTTCCAACTTCGACACAGGGCGCCGCTCTATTACACAGGCGTCTTATTTAATTCCTGTATCAACAATGCGTCCGCTGTGGCATTGGATTAACTTCACTGTTAACATCTTTGTATTGTTAGCCATGAAAATAGCTACATATCTTTCTACGAATCCCGGCAGTGCAATCTCATATATAGAATTATTTAAGAGTAGTTAGTTGGACTTTCAACAAAAAGTTCGCGGTTTGAAAGGGAACTTGAGATGCCCAGAGCTGTTATAGATACCATAGCCCGGTTCTTGATTATCACTGTATATATGAGCGAACCACCCAACTCCACCACCTACCACATGTTTGAGATACTCGCATTTCGAATCGAGGAGAGCAAAATAGTCCTGCCAGTGTCACATTCTTTGATGAGGAATTTAAAGCTCAGAAAACCTTTTTCATGACTTACATGCTCATTTTGAATATCTGCTACAGCGTAAGGACTGTTGGGCTGCACACTCGGCGATGTCACGGATGGCCAACCGTTCTAGAAAAAGCTATGTGTCCATGAACACTCGAGAGGAACAAAGTGAACGTACTTCATCAAAATTCATCTTTTTCCCATTTCCATGCTCGATGAACCAATCCAAGTCGTTTAGAACTAAGGGCCAAGAATCGTTGGCTATAAGAATAGGGACGAAAAGTCAACCGCTTGTGTCAATCGGCCCCGTCATCCGCATACCTATCGAGGCATTCTGAGAGAAGAAAGGTAGCATGTGAATATTGATGGAATCCAGTGCATCCAGAAGCTCCTGCGCGCCCCCTCTCTCCTGTTAACAGTTTTTCTTTATTAATTCATGGGCGTTGACAAAGAACAAGGACAAAGACAGACCTGATATCCATACGCAAGTTCGGACACGGTCACAGGAATGTGCAGACTCGACAAATTAGCTTTGGCTGCTTCAACTTGGGCAGTCAACTCGTCCACGGGCAAAACTCCATCATACAATGGCTCGGAACCAAATTGGAGAACACGTGTAACGAATTTTGCTCTCGGGTTGGCATGAAGAGCAGCTAGAAGAACATCTCGCCGCCCCATCCAAACATTATCTAAATTGAAGCCAAACTAAAATGAGTGTACTGGTAAGTGAATTGTCGATTCACTGTGAAGAAAGGAGCAAACCCAAATTAGAGCATGGACACCGAGGCCGCTCTCCCAAGCTGCTTCTACAATGTCGTCACTAAGTTGATGAAGGATTTATCAGTATAAGTATAAAGCGAGACATTTGGTTAACGACTAACTAGAAACCCTCTCGATCACACGCGCCGTACAAGCGTACATAACGGGAATTGAAATGATATCGAATATCTAGAAATTCCCGTTTTAGTTGCTCTGGGCTTTGACCTGTGGGCAAGTTGTTTTTAGCGTGTACGGAGTGACAGTGATATTGAAGGTCTGACAAGCAGTGACTTCATAGCTAAAACCCACGAATGCAAATTCCGTGGCAGGATCGCACCACCAAGTACCGTCAGCAAGAGAGGAATTCGGTGGTAAAAATCGTGGCATCCTGAAACCTAATGCCGGGAAACAATTTGGAGCAGGAAGGGCTCTAGCTGTGAAAGCAGCCAATCCTGACTCAGAAGGTAGAGCACACACGACTCCAAGTCGTAAAGCACTGTAAAGAGCTACGAGCCTGAGGACACTGAGGAGGGAGAACTTTTCCATCTTCAGAAAGTTGAAATTGTGGTAGGTTCTCCTCTATCTTAAATAGAGCGCGGATGCATTCATGCAGAATCATAGGCTGCTTGGGAACGGACGAGATAGTTAGTCTCAATGCAAGTGCTTGTATGGATGCGTGCTTGAGAAGAGTCAATTAGTCAATAACGGCAGAGGAGCGAGGAGCGAGAATACAATCTCGGCTCATCAAGCACCTGACTCGCCCTACTGCATGACCCACCTGTCAACGTCTGGTGCTTGCGGTACGTACGGTACACTTCCAACAGCTGGAGAGCTAGAACAGAACCAACCTTATGCAATATGTACGGGCAGATCCATCATGGGTTACATAACTTACGAGCTATTCCCAACTCGAACGTTGAATGTACAAAATCATTCTGCATTTGTATCCAAATCGAGGGTATGCCTTCCGAACAGAATAATGTATACCATAAGACAACATGGTTTAAGTTAATTGAGAGGGATGAACGCCTAAAGGTAACATCGTGTGATCTTTTAGAGCGTAAGCCCCCCATGATTTCCTATGCAACTACAGGAGACAAGCATGAGCAGAGCCGGAGAAACTAGAAGTAGAAGCACCAACATGGTCATCAGCCTCTTCCGAGGTAAGTATATTCATATGGTCAGGTACGTCGTTTTTATTCTAGAGAATCAGATCAGTAAATTGGATATTGTATCCGTAATAAGAACTGACTAGTAATAATTCATCGAGTCCCCGAAAGTGAGATCTCAAATCAAGCGGAATTTGTGAAGGTAGAATTAAAACATGCACAGGAGGTGCATGGGGTTTGTTAGATGCTACATGACGGGCAAGATCCTGGAATCGAAATGAGTCAACTGACTTGAGAAAAGTTGCAAAGGGTACCTACATTCGCAGCTGAAAGAGCGAGTCGTATATCTTGCTGCTTTCCACGAGCATCAGCACCAACCATCACAAAAATCTCCCATACACAATACAGTATGTAGACACTGTCAGAGGCTTCCACCGAATTGAAAAACTCAGCACGAGAAATCTGAAAAGTTCAAGAGAAAAAAATGAGATAGTGAATATGAATATATAACAGTACCTACCGCTGGCTTGGCATGGCAGTCAACTCTCCAAATCATTGGTTCAGTATCACCAGTTACTTTTCGCCACTTCCAGTAGTCAGCTTTCGCAAAAATATCTTCCCCAAGCATCATCCAGAACATCTCGTTTTCGTGGCTTTGTTCCTCTGATAGCTCAACGACACTTTCACCCAATGATCGGGCATATTCAAGGGCTGCTCGGCGTTCAGAAGATATTGAGCCACGGCCATACCAGACATAGATGGTGTCTAGTATTGTAAGACAGTAGCTGAAGGCGGAGCAGAGGTTTTTGGCGCTCTGCGGCACTCATTAGTATAGAGCTCATCCTTGAGGTGAGCCACTCACCAATTCAAGCTCATCAATCCAAACAGCGCCTTTGCCAGATCGCACAACGTGCATTGCAGTATTGTCTGCGGACCAATGCGCACGCAGACCCTGTAAAGGCATGAGACAGCGAATATTGTGAGCTCACTCTTAAATACCTGTCGCACTGCCAATCTACCGCCTAGAACTTGGAGCAGTGGAAGTGGTTCCGAATATTGGCGAACAGTGATCTGGAATGCCTGAAGTCAATGTCTATTGTCACAGTCTTAGACTAGAGCAAACCATAGAGGTCCCATAACGCTTGGAGAGTTCTTGAAGTTTGCTTTCTTCTCGTTCACTTGCTTGGCAATTCTTTCCATACCAGCCCCAAACAGTCGTCGATACCAGCCCACTCGCTTTAGACTTGGAACGGTGAACGATTGCTAACACCTCCGTGTCGTAGAATACGTTAAGTTCATGCAAAACTATGGAGGAGCTGCTCCCATCAATGCTCATCACTTCCACTGATATTGTGCTTGTGTCCGAGTCTGTCTTAACAGATGGCTGAGACGTTAGAAGTGTTCCGACGTCGATTTGCGGGAGAGGCTTATCATCATGAGCTAGAGGGTAAGGTGAGTGTTGATGACAGAATTAAGTCTTGCTTGAACTCACAGAGATGTATGATTTTTACACTGTCGGATGGCTCTGGTGTGGTAATGGAAGCTGTACTGAAGATGTCTTGTAGTGTCTTGGCTGGTGCTGGTGTTTCATCGACCGGAACAGTGCCACGCTTCAGACTACCCGCAGGGGTGGGAACAGGTGTAGCTTCTTCTTTCAATGGCGGCAAAGTGACGACCGAGTACTTCTCATTGTAACTGGATCTGCGCCGCTCCATCATTGGCGGTGAAACAATGTTTTGCGAACGAGGACCAGAAGAAATCGCAGTCGGGGATATAGGCGGAGGCTCGTAGACAGGCTGCGGTTTAGACTGCTCTACGGGACTTTGAACTTCACTTAGATTGTTCAAGGTCTGAGCTACATCCATGACAGTCGGTCGATTTCCAGTACTGGGAATCCGGGTGTGTCGAGTCGGGGTAGATGGCCGTGGTGCATCAAAAGGGTACTTAGGAGCAGCGACACTTGGCACTGTGGTTGGCTTTTCAGAAGAGTCAGAAATTGATACTGGCAAGGCTGTGAGAGAAGGAACATCATCGCGCTTCAGACTTTGCATTGCAACCATGCCAGGAAGAGCTCTGCGTCCAACCATACCAGGTCCCTTAGATGCTTCAGGCTCAAAAGAATGCGAGTGAGGTTGAATAGTTTTTACGCCGATGATTGCCTGCTCAGCCCACCGGTCCGTCACACGCTTTATATTCCCAGAACCATCAGCACTCGAAGACTTAGAAATAGCTGGTGCAGCTTTAGAAATCTCGTTCTGAGCTGGACGCCCATTCTGGGAAGACGACGCGGGCGGTGAATTAGGAAATGGTGGCGCGACGTCTTTGAGAGTATCAACTTGGGGACCATCGGAGTTCCTAGTCTTCTTCGGCTTTCGTGCGCGCTCTCTAGTTGGCTGTGCAGTATAGGAGAAAAAGGAAATATGATATATTTATCAAGAATGAAGACGTAAAAACAAGCAAAAGAACGAGTCCTTTTGAGCAAAGTCCGATGCAGATTTACCAAAATGAACGCACATGTATCAAAGGCTTCCCAGCAGAAACCGGAAGCTTCTGTTGCAGTGATGCAGAGTGATCACGCTTGACACCCAGTTCGTTTACATCCATGTAGGGTGCTAGCTCCTCTTCCGCGGGAGCAGGTTTAAATACTACGAGTGTGGTAGCAGAACCGAGACCACCTGTAGTTTGAGTGGCGAGAGGTGCAGCAGGGTTTTCCAAGGGCAAAGTCATGGATTCTTCCTCAGTAACCGACACAGCGGGTTTTGTGGGCTTTGGCGACATGTTCAGCTTCCGAGGTTCTGGGGATGCGGATTTGGATGCGGAAGAATCAACAGTCCAAGATTTACGCAAAGCAATGGGTTTGGGGGAAATTGGCGGCGAAACTGGCCCAGGACTAGTTGAACTTCGAGGTTGCCATCTATCAAGAACACTAGCTTTCCTTCCCCCTGATTGCGGTCTTTCAGGTGTAGTTGGCTCAGAGAGCGGCGTGTTCTCAAGCTGTTGGCTGGCCTTGACCATGTTCTGCACGAAACCTCGCCCCTGCAATCGGCTGAGACTAGGAGTAGGATCTTTTTGAGAAGGAGGCTTTAAGAAGGCCGGGGATGGAGTCTGCGATGAGGGTAAGTGGGGACCGTGGGGTGGAGATCGCGGTTCTGGTTGGATAGGCCTCGCGAGTGACGGAGTAGTCACAGGGGATTTATGAGGAGGGGATTTCGAGGTATCTTGCGTGGGAGTCTTGGGTCGCGAGAAATTCGCGGACAGAGGCCGGTTAGCCTTCAGCACATTCTCATCGCTGGAAGGTAACACGAATGATACTTTCAATGGGCCGGAATTGCCAGGAGTACTCATTCTTCGCTCTCTACTTCCCGTTTTCTGGGGAGAAACAGGGCGCTCCTCCAATGTGTCCGTATGACGCGAAGAAACAGAAGACCTTGCGGGGGAAGGGAGAAAAGATGTCGAAGGAGTATTGATCGTTCGTTCACGGGTCCCAATCCTTTGCGTAGAAGCTGAACGTTCGTTTTCGTACGCTGGAGTAACGGAAATATGTGGTTCCGGAGTCGAGGCGGGGGATGGCGGTGGGTAGGAGGTACTAGAGGGACTTGACTTGTCCCGGTTCCCTGCCTTTGAAGGAGAAAGCGACCTCTGCTCATTAGGGCCAGCATTTCTAGAGAAAGCGTTAGATGGCGTATCCTTCCATGCGGATGAAACGACCGGGGACGAAGAAACCCCTCCATCGTTCCGCTGTGAGGATCTAGTCGAGTTCGTCATGCCTGGCATTGCAATACCTCCTCTTCCAAAGACGGGATGGGGAGCAGTAATGCGTGTACGTTGCTCAAACTGCGTGGGATCGTGGGCATCTTGCTGAGGGGCGTGTTTGTTCAACACGGGCCCGGTGGCACGCCCGCCCATGAAGGCTGCAAGTGACATAGGCTCAGATACTGTGGATTGAGAGGAGGCACGAGCGGACGTGGATGCCATCCACGCTCGTGCAGAGGCAATCGATTCGGCCGCTTCTGGTGTATGAGTGCTACCCCCCACGAGGCGCTGGAACGCCTCTGCTTGGCCTTTCTGACGGTCAGCAACGGGCTTTAAGTCATCGATATATGTGTTATCATGATTTTCGACAGAAGCTGAGGGAGAGTTCGTGCTATTATCTTACAGCCAACAGAATTTAGAAGTGAGCTTCAGGAATAAAAGCAAAGGGTAGAAGAACCCACCGAGATCTGCGCTGCTCCTACGACTGCCGTAACCAGCGCCGCCTCGACTACGACGCTTTCGGGCGAGTCTCGAAGCAGCAATCTCCTCCTCAAGTTTCCTGTGTTCAGCCTCCTCATCCGCATCTACCTGCTGTTGTAGAGCCTTGATCTTACTAGCCCATTCCGCGAGACCGTCTCCAGGTTTCGGTAAATCATAAGTACGTGAGCGAGAAGGGCTCGTCGAGCTATGCATAGCAATTCATACAGTGAGGAGTTCGTAGAGAAAATGTACTAAGGAGACCCTTGTTGTTGAACAGTGTAACAACTGCTAGGAGGCCCGATTAAGATTTCTTTAAAGACTGAGGGCCAGACGTCAACGGCGCCATGCTCCGTAACCACGTGCCATCCTCGTGGGCTCCGACCGTCACTAAGGTAAATGCTCCTAAGCAGCCTGCTGCCAGACCTCCGACCAACCAAGGGTGAATGCCACTGAGAACGGTCTGATGTAGTCACATTAGATTAGCTAGAAACAATCACAGTAACCCACAATACCGTAGTTGGAGTGCGAGGCTGTAGACTTCATATCACTATTATTTAAGTATAGGTGAGTCCGATATAATGGTAGGTATCGTGTCCCTTCATTACATGAAAAGCATTGTCCGTAAGAAATGTCCTATACTGTCCGACGCAACTGTGTATACGCAAAAGGACTGTGGGGTATAAACAATGTGCTCAAGAGTCGTAGGGAACAATTAGCCCATGAACGCAAACGCCGACCATATAGCCACCAGCACAGCACTGGCTTTCCCCAAAGTAGTCTGCGACAACGCAAGCCCGCTGTTGTTCGACTTTTCGGTTGAAAAGATTCCGGTGCTGGCCGTCTGAGAAATCCCGTCTGGGTAAGAGCCATCTATAAGATCACCACCCGTGTCATTTATACACTCATCGAGCTGCTCTGAGTACACGTACCGACAAAGGAAGCACCACAGAGATCCTGCGCTTCCGAATCAGCCTGGGACACGATGGAAGGAAAGTTGGCTTTGGCAATAGAGAAACTTTCTTTGATGCAGTTCGTGCATGCAAGATTCTGGACACCATTTGCAAACAGCTTCTGCGCATCAGCATAAAGGTTAAAAAAGCTCAGATCGGTGAGGTTCAATTGTCCGACAACGCTCTCGAGATTTGACAGTGTTTCAACAGCGCACAGCTTGTTGGAAGAGTCACTGATGGGCGATTAGAATCAGCGCCCGAGATACCAAGAGTTTGACCACATACTCCTTCAGGCATGCCACTTGGCGAACGGTGGGATACACTTGCTCGACGATATTAATCACATCTTCCTGCACGCTTGTGGCATTGATCCCTAGAGCGGTCCACAGCTCATTGCTGCACCCCGAAGTGATATTGGTGATGACGTTTGAGATACTGGTGTTGGAGCACGCGCCCGACGAGCATATCCCACTCAACCACGTATTAACGGTGTCAGGAATGGACTCCGAGTTCCCAAGTACAAAAGAAAATATTGCGCTAGGGTTCAGGCATGCGGCATCCTGAGACGTTAATAATCCTTTCAGAGAAGCTTGACAGGACGAGGACAGAGACAATCTAGAGTTTCGGCATCGCAGCGGCTGTCAGAAGCTGGGACATCAAGGATAACTTCAAGACTCACGAATGAACGCTGGGAATAACGGCCACAGCGGCGACAAAAACAAAACCTTTAACATGAGCCAGCATGATTGAAGGTAATCAAGAAATCGAAGGTTAAATAAAGTGAAAAAAGGGGATGTAAAAGTGGCAGCGGGAAGTCGTAACTGGGCTCCAGCGTTGAGGGTGCATTGGTTTTTATAAGTACACGTAGAGTAGACTGTTGACATCAGCCCATAGTTTCGGGACAGGTATAAGTGTGGAGATGTTGTCGAGGCATTGCCGATATAGACAGTGTTTCAAATTCCACCATACATATACTTATCAGCTGAAAGAGGGCAGCGGCTCTGTCCCGTCAGTTTGTATCACTAAGATCTTCAGCAAGAAAAACGTTCAACGTTTCTCATGAAGAGTTATCCATTATCCTTGGGCAGGACGTGTTTGAGTCTCGGTGCCCTAGTGAGACTTGCTTGGAAACGTTAGGGCGGTTGAGGCCGTGTAAAAGGAATCGGCAGCAGATAATCATCTACCGCCGGGATCGCCGTGCCTTGAGAATGTACAAGGTTGTAGCTGATCTGAACGCTCATCATCAAGTTCGACTTGTCATTATGATTATGTTCTTTGAGATATATGGTACAAAGTGGGACGAAAACCAGTCCGTGCGATAGGAGTCCAGAGGATAGTAGATTGCTCATACAGAACACGATCAAGCCAACAAGGTGAAGAAGGACCCGAGTGTAACAATAGCAGAGAGGCCAAGACCAGCGATCGCTTTGCTTGAGATGAAAGACGTGACACCCATAGCGGCACTCGAGGAAGACGCAGCCGAAGCCGTGCTTGCACTCTCCACAATGTCGGAGGGTGAAGAACCATCTAGCAATAAAGAAATTTAGAACCTTGCGGGAATAGTGGCGTGACTGGCTCACCAGTGAATGAAGTACCACATTGCTGTTGAAGACTCGAAGCCTCGGAAGTGAGAAGGCCTGAAAAGTCTGTGTTGATGGTATTGTATGCCGCTTTGACACAGTCGGTACAGGTCACGTTAGAAGGAAGGCTGACATTGCCTTGGGCAACAAGAGACTCAATGCTTGTGAGAGTCAAGTTACCAGTGATGTCCTGAATGTTTGTTAGCGTTTGGGTGACACAGTTTGTGCTACCACTGATTGCAAAAACGATGAGTGTTGTGCGAACAGCAATAATGTAACTAAACTTACTCTTCCAGACAAGCAACTTTCCTCACAGTGGGATAGAAAGACTGGACAGTTGAAATTATGGTTGAAGTCTGACCGGATGGAAGTCCGAGTGAAGACAGCTCAGTACTGCAACCTGCAGTAACATTCGTGACGACGGCAGAAAGGGTGTCATTGCTACATGCAGGAGCGCCACACACGTTAGTGAGCCAATTGTTCACAGGAGTAATAATCGAATTATTCGCAGAGCCGGTAATGAGCGAGATTAAAGATGTCGGACTAAGGCAAGCGGCAGCATCTGAATTGGCAGCAACCTGTGCTAACGCTTGGGTACAGCTCGAGGAAATTCCACTAATACGAGGATAAAGCTTAGTCACGGCGAGAGGTTCTCCATAACAAACGACATACCTTTGAGCTGAAACAACGCCAAAACTAACGGCGAAAGCGGTAAAAGTGATAGCACGATTCATCTTTTAGGTAGCTGGTAAAAAACAAGAAAGGATGGGCAGTAAAGAAGAGTGGGCATGTTGCTAAGGCTATATATATTTACTGTGCAATGGCCTTTGGAGAATGTCATGAGACATTACAAACCACGATCCGAGGAAAGATCAGGCCGGGTGAGACAGAAATATAATAAGTCTATTTGACTGCGCAGCAAGCGAGGAGAAAGCTGTAGAGCTGCTGCAGAGCTTGTACTATGTAGCTTGTACTCTGTTACTTGGAGCGGCAATGGCGATACAGTCAGTATTAAACTCCGAGAAAAATCGGCTGTCAGACCTGCCAATACTCTTTCTTCCTCCCACTCTGGTCTAGTTATGGCCTATGTCGTCAAAGTTGAGCTAGACTCGTTTCAGTCTTGCGATATAAACGAAACTTTCTCTGTCTGTGGCGAAATGTAAGTGCGCTTGTGATGTGTGTATTATCCAGCTTGTTTTATGTCGATCATACTTGCTACAGACGTGGAATCTATTCTTACAATTCTGCTGAGCCGGGTCAAAATACTGTTTTCATCGATTTCGCTCAGTATGAAAGCTTAGAGCGTGCTCTCAGTCTCCACTTGGATGTCTCTGGAATCCGAGTCTTCACTTCTTCAATGGTCCCGCTTTTCGAAGAGGAATATCGTGTCGCCAATCCTACTGCCTTTGAGCCCCTTGCAATGATCTTAGATCGATCCCGGAGCTGTCTGCAGAATACATCAGAGGCTCATCCACACTCTGCTCACTCTAATGATCCATGGCTTACTTCCGATACCTGGCAAGGCCCTGCACGAGACGATTTTAGTCCAGTTTCTTCACCCAATGCAAAGTCATTCAACAATCCTTTTATTTCATC
>RCHF01004455.1:0-10494 GCA_003987895.1 Neonothopanus nambi | reverse complement strand
CAGAGGACATGCAGAATGTCCTTCGGCCATACTCTCCTACTCCAACAGATTCATCGGATATATCCTTAACGCAGAGCACCGTCGTACAACTTACTGAGAACTTCAGGTAAGGAGTACTTACAGGCTTAATTGAGATGGAAGTTGATTCATTCTTTACAGGCTAAATCCTGATCTCGGCGAATTCGTCTCCACCATCTATTCAAGAGCTTTTAAGCCGCAGAAGGTGCAAGCGCGCCAATTGGCCATTGCATTCAAGGAAATCAACAAAGATATAGGCCGAGATCTTGGCATCCAGGCCGACATCATGGATGCCGTCCAATGGTTCCTTTTAGCATTATCAAACGCTATGCTTAATCAACCACAAAATATACTTTCACCACCTGCAATAAATGGTGGATTGAAGAATCAACGCTCGCTTTTGAAAAAGGATACAACAGAACTCCCGCAAGATTTAGCCGTCGCTCACAATCCTATTTCTCTTGCGCTTATACGCCTACAAACAACTAGTACGCAGAACACCGAGGGAATCAACTATGAGACACATGTCAAAGCAGAAGCAGCTGTTGCCGCTGCTTTGATACTGTCAATTCGACGATGTATACCAGCGGATGACATCTTTGTGGCAACACCTCACCGAGTGCAACGACAAGCAGTAAAGGCAGCTTTGGAATCTGCCAGCTTGCAAGGCCGCGTCGACAATCTGGTCGAAGCTTTTGAAGGGGTAAACCTCCAGGAAAAGAACGGGGATATTGGAACGAAATTGGCCAGACAGGGAACAGTGACAATTGATACCATTGAGCGGTTACAAGGTTCGTTATATCTCTCTGAATCAGCAACAGTATTAAAATCGATTATTAGGCTCAGAGGCGGCCTTTGTGATCTGCCTGTTCTCGCTTCCTCAATCGCATTTTTCTTCTCTGAAGTTCTTGCTCGAGCGCAGAAGACTGAACGTGGCAATTAGCCGTGCAAAGACCCTCTGTATTCTCATTTCTTCCTCTGAAGTCCTTCGACCGCCAGTGAGCATATTTACGGACGAGCAGAGTGCCAAAGGGTTCGCTTTTCTAAGAGCATTCGAGAACAGAGCCTGGTCTACGGATATAAGGGTAGATGTAGACTCGCTGTAACTAGACACTGTCACGCATATCGGACTCATTAATCCAGACACAATCTATTTTGCTTGGGTGCGAATTGAGGTATCGAAAGTGTGTGATGGCCCTTGCCTGGACTATCACGACTGTAACGGAATTATAAGATTATACATGAATTATACATTGAATGGATAGTTTTCCTCTATGCGTAGATAATGATAATAGCTTTTCATAGATCAACGATCAACTCCACCCATCATGAAAACCAGCCTCGTTCGCCTTCGTAATTCTCTCCCGATTTCCCTCCAAAGGGGCTTCCTCTTGGCTTTCTTGTATCAAGATGTGCTGCCGCCTTCGTTCTTCGTCTGAAACTGGACTCTGCTCACGCACAATATTCCCGTTGGTATGCGGAGTCTGGTCATTGGGGTTTCGAAAATAGTGGCCAACCATTTCATCGTGTCGCTGGAACTCGGAAGGAAGCATAACCGCTCGGTCTATTGCGACAGGCAGACCGCGATGACGACCACGTATCATGACAAAACAAATGATAAGTTTGGATAACGGTCGCAATGCTCCAGAAAACGAAAAATTGGCCTGTAGCAACATGAAGTTAATGGGCTATATAAGCATGATAGTATCACTAGGGAAACAGACTGTAGGAATTCCCAAGCTGAGACCAACGGCACCGTAGGCTGAGACTAGTTCAAAGACTGTCGCGCATGGTGAACAGCGAGTCATACTGTTTGATACCGGAACGGCTTACCTATGGAGAAGATATTGAACCAAACAGCATTATCTTCGTTGTCAAGATTAGGCCGCTAGCATTTCGTCAGCGCAGGGCAAGGAAGTGAAAGAAGTATATTATGCTTACTTCGATAATACAGACAAGGAATAGCGCCAATCCGAGCCACCACATATCTGTCAAATGGAATCAGTGAAGCTCACCACAAACATAGGTAGTAACTTACCAAAAGCAAGCTGTTTCCGGGCGTGCATGGCAAGATAGCGACTCCAAACCGTTACCCTCGGACCCGCCACCTGGAAATCGTCCTCATCGTCCGACTCTTCTACATCTCTGAAAATGCCCAAAGATTGCTCTTCGTACACATTCGTAGATCGTACACTGCATTCATCAATAAGAACAATACTCAGACTTGAGACTCATCTAACGTGTTTTACCTCATGGCTATGGGATCTGTGGCAGTCATATAGAAAATGATCAGGAAATATATATGGAAAGAACACTCCTGGCTACTCACAGACACTGACATACATCATAATCACATAGAGTACTCTGCACGACGGGAATATTAATCCATTTTATTTATATATCAAGAAATGCTTCAGTACTTACTTGACAGCTGGTGCAAGGGCAGAGAGTGCGACTGTACCAAAACCAGCGGCTCTGACTGCAGTGGCTTGCAAAAGCCCAATAGCAAATCTAACATTGAGAGGAATAGCTTCGATGGCGGGCGTGCCAATGTCCAAAACCATGAAGAAAAACCAATCTGTGAGGCTGCACGACCTTAAGTGCGTGAAACGTGCAACTTGAATTGACGACTCACTTCAGTGCTAATACCACAGTAAGGAGGAACCACGTTTGATGAGATGGAAAGAGATAGATGAAACATCGACGAGGATGGTCTAGGAGGAAATGTAACGTCTCGTTCGCTCGCGACGACGAAGGTACTACTTTTGAGAGAATCCATCTAGAGCAGTAGGTCGATCATGAGAAGTGAAACGACCAGGATTTGGACTTACATTGTGAAACGAAGACTAGATAAGGGCCCTACGATGAGCATCATAAGTAAAGATGGGCGAGGATTATTCAACATACAAGATAGGCTATGATGGAAACATGAGTCGTGTTGATAACCAATGGACGAATTCAAGACTTACGAAAGCCGTGTTACCAGCCAATATAAGGATAATCATGAAAACAATCATTGGATATGCCTTTTGGAATGGCACCATAGATGTGTCGACTAATGACATCCCAGTGTTCGTGTACGCTGAAACAACTTGAAAGAAGGCAAACCTAGCCACAGGAAGTAGTCAGAGAGACGTCATGATTATCAGTGTGTATCATACCATGGGGCGGCAACAGGCCTATGTAGGGCGGGGGGAATAAAAACATCGTGCCATCTGCTGGTGGAAATGTAGGGAGCAATTATCACGAAAGCTAGTAACTGTACGCCGAAGTGATACTGTATCGAATTTGAGGCTCGATTCCAGCTAGGAGACAACAAAGATCAGAAGCGTACCCCAGCAACAATCCAAAGTAAAGCGTTCAGTGCACGATACTCGACACCGCCGAGTTCTTCTAATTGCTCGCCTGACAGCATTGGGAAAGCGGAATTCCTGCCAACGACGGTGTCGAAGGAGATGTATGGAACGACTTTGGCGCCAGCAGGAGTATTGTCTCCCCGTTGTGAGGTAATGGTGGTCGTAAGCGGAATAGTGACTGTTCTTGTTAACTTCCGCCTAAACTTCGGGAAAAACTTCCTAAAAAGACTCTGAATGATTTCATGGGGCATTGGAAATCCTCCGAATCCACTGAGTTTGGTACTTCTAGGAGCAGATTGATATGTGCTGTATGTATGATTTGTAACGTGTGAAGTGAAAGGATGAGAAGGTATTGACATTCGGCGCATAGACCCTTGAAGGAAGTTAGCAAAAGTATGACTTTAGATTGTAATCATATTCTTACGCCCATCGTCAGGCTGTAGTGGGTCGGGAGCCGGACGCGAGAGGTCGTGATTTGACTCATGAAGAGACTCTATACGGGCCCTCCGACGAGGAAGTGAGGCACTGAATTCCACTGTTTGAGTTCTTGGGAACCTAGCAGGAGCCGTCGAGTGCGCAGAAACCGTCTGATATCTGTGCAGGGGAGCTTTAAAACAGTCAGTATATGGATAAGAGAAGCTCAAACTTGCATACCTGATTGAAGCAGAGATGGTGAAGTCGGCCTGGATGGTGTGCCTGGATCCGAAAGTCGGCGCGACATTCTATGGGATAGTATAAGTTGAGCGGGACAAATGAAATTGAGCGCCATAGAACTCACTGCCTAGATGGGGATACAGGAGGTCGACCGGCACTTCGTTCTGGCTCCGCAAAGGAAAGGTGTCGAGCTGGGTCTTGGGAAGAATGTACAGTGCCAAAACGCCGCATTGGTATCCTGTCTCCTTCACTGATCCATCCACTAGGGTTCACTAATTTTGGAGCATCATCCATTCTTCGAATCATATCGGTTCTAAGCTTTTTCGCGTTCTTATGCTCTTTCTCTGCTGACCCCTCCGCACAGGATTCAGCCGCAACGGGTAGACCTTTTCCTTTCCCGCCCATTAAGAAGGTGAGAATACGAGGACAATGTACAGATCGATCCTCGTCATCAGAGACAGTCACCCCTCTCTGGGACGCAGCAGCTTCTATGATGTATTCAAACTTCTGTTCGAAATAGTACCTAGGCTAGGTGAGGAACCAGTATTCGTACTCGATGTAAAGCACTCACTTTCTCAGATAGACCATGACCCATGATACAACCACCTTCACGGACACAAGTCAACTCGGTATACAAACGATACTCAAATCAGACTCACCGGACTTCCCAAACACATCTGTATGAACAAGATAACTTGCTGCCAAGGCGTCAACTGACTGATATCCACCGTCGTCAGACCACACACTGACATCGCACTGACAGAGTTGAATAGAGCATCGATATACTATCCAAAAACTAGATCTTGTCATTGTTTTCCCGACGAAACCAGCGTTTCCTTACAGAGATTTTGAAGCGCCCATTGCTGGCCCAGAGTACAACAGAAAAGATAAGAGGCGTGAAAGTACTGAAAAAGGAGATTACGCTTCAAGAATATAGAAAAACGTATTCAATCACTCACAAAGCAATGAGATGTACACGATAGAAGTTGAGATGTTTTCTAACAGCTCTCCATAGCCTGTACAGCCAGCTCATTGACAGATGAAATAACCTGACTGGAGGTGTCGAAGATATGTGGGTGGTAACAAAGATCTTCTATGGTCCTATGGTCCCAAGGACCTCTTGGTCAAGCTTCGAACGAAGCCAAGAGCAAACTCTCACTGAAAATTTAATTCTAGGCCCCTGTTGACATTTGTTATCGGCTACCAGGCTAGTACCCGGTCGTCACTTTGTTGAATCTTACTATTACTTAGTACTCATCTTATAGTACTTGGGTCACGAATTCGTACATCGTATCCTCAAGGCAACCTAGTTATGCTCAATGCTACACTATGGATTATGATATAAACAGCGAGAAAAAAGATGGTATGCAATCATAAAATAAGACCAAAAGAAATGCCAGTGGAGTCGAAGGGGAAGAAAAGGCGAGAGAGCGGTCGGCACATGAAGCAAGGGAAATGGAAATCAATCAATGCAAGAAGGTCTATGATAACAGCTCAAGAAGTTTGTCACCATTCTCAGTGGACTTGGAGGCTATACGTGTCCGTTGCTCTTCACTGAATCCAGCGCCTCTCATCATGATCGCCAGCAGGTTGGGTGCCTTGGGTGCATCGATGGCAATGTCGTCCAAGAACTCAGTAACAGACAAGAATGCTTCCTCGAAAGCGGAAGGTGAACAAAGCTTCTTGGATGAAGCACGGTCGAAGAACTCGCCAACCAACTTGGCATCGGCTTCCTTGGACTCAACAGCCATCGATACCAACTTGTCCACAAGGCGGTGATGATGATTCGAGGGTAATTTCGAGAAGTAGACCTCCGCCTCATCAAGGCTGCGAACACCGAAGAACTCTTTGGTGTCCTCCTCGATCTTCTTCTTTGCCTCTGCTTCAGTCATCTCGGGCTCAGGTTCCTCTGTAATCTCTTCATCGGAGCTGTCATCTGATTCATGAGGGCGTGTCATGTCCTTTTCCACAGGCTTCGAGCGGGGTTGGAGAATGAGTCGCTTACGCTGCGGCGCAGGTTCGGGAACACCGCCTGGTCCAAGATCAACGCTGGGTTTCCGGCTCGGCGGCCGGCTACTATTCCTTGCAGCAGCCTCCGTAGCCGGGTCGACGTTCTGAAGCATCTGGAACATGTTCGCGCTCGAGTTTGTCCTCGACAGAGACTCGCGCTTGTTGTCCTTCTTGCCAGCGAAGACGCTGCTTGGACCAAATGTCATCGGTGCACCCGCACCCTTGCTGATCTTTCCAAAGTTGGAAAGATCGCCAGCCTTGGGCTGTGGACGAGGAGCGTTACCACCAGCAACAGCCCAACCATCAGCACCAACCTGTTGATACTCATTTCTGTCTCCACCACGGCGGGAACCACCGCGAGACATGCTGATAGTACGCTGATAGCCCTCCTTCTCCTTCTCCTTGGCGGCCTAGAATACGGCCATGAATAAAAAAGATAGAGATCGAGTCTTCATGAAAGATACTCACAGCTTCGTGAATCTTAGCAATCGTTGTAGGAGCAGCAACAGCGTTCCTGGCGACCCATTTCCTGTCACGAAGTTCAATGACATCCTGAAAGACGTCTCAGTATATAAACACGACACGAAAAAAGTGAAGGAAAGAAATCACCTGCAACATGAACTGCATACGTGAGCTGACGTTGGGGCTTTTAGTCAACTCTTTCATACGAGAAAAGTAGACGTCCATGTGAGCGCGAGCCTTCGTGGTATCGAGAATCTGCCCAACAGTAGTAAGAAGCTTGCAAAGAGACTCTATCTCTTCTTCTTCGGGGTTCTCCACATTGCCAAGCAACTTCTTGACACACTCATGCATGATTCGCTCTGTCAACATCTGGAGCTTGAAAAGTTCACCAATGAACTTGATGAGACCGAGGCCTTGACGCTTTGCCTTCTGCGCAGCGTAGTACTCGTCAGAATAAAGAGCAACTTCCTCTTCGCCTTCCGCTTTCTTGTCATTAGCAGCCTTTGCTGCCTGATCTTCGAGTGCCTTTGTAGCAGCGGCAGCGGCAGTAGCCTCCTTGTTCACCCAACCACGCTCGAAGTCCTCCTGACATCTGTTCAACAGGTACTTCCTAAAGAGTTGGCCACCGGCGATAGGCTTGCCCTCAGAATTCTTGATGCCCTCATCCTGGACTTTGGGACTAATCTGCTCCATCATTTTGCGACACAGACGCGCATACATTTCCGACCAAGTAGCTTCATCAGTGGCTTTCTCGAAGACAAGACGAATGACCTGGATAAGTGTCCGGCCATCTGTCTCTTTCTCCGACTTGTTGGCCCAGGCAATAATCTGGTCAGAAATAGAGTCGAACTTCTCCATGGTAAGCTTGTTGAGTAAAGCCTTGACCTTGCGGTCAACAACCTCGGGAGAATCAGGATCAACACCGCCAAGAGTCTTCCTGTCCCAACGATTGGCAGAGACTTGAAGAGGAGCAACAGGTTCGAGAGGCACACCACCAGGGCCCATACCAGGGTTACCATGTCCAAATCCTGAGCCATGGGACTGCTGGCCTCCTGCGGCGGTTTTGTTTGGGTCTCGGTCACCGCCGCGCTTGCTCCGGGAACGACGATTCTCCATCGGCGTCCCGACACCACCCTGACTGGCAGTCCGTTGCATCTGGCCAGGTCGCGGAAACGGCATACCAGGAACACCACTGACCGAGACAGCGCGTCCAGCATTGGCGAGCTGGAATCTCTCATCGCTCGTGAGCTTGGAAGCGGGGGTAGTACCAAAGTTACCCATCCCGCTGAAAGGAGCTCCGCCACCAGGCTTGCCTCCAAAGCTTGAGCCGGTGAAACCAAGCCCAATGGAGCTTTGACGAGCAGCGGTCTTGCCACGATTAGAGGTAGTGCGATGCATTGGGTATGATTGATCGGATGGTTCCAGACCGATGGCATCGAGAGGAGGAAGCATGTCAGGTTTCTCTTTGCATATTGACATGAATTGAAGAAGGAATTCACGGTCGTATCTACAACTGAATGTGAGCAAGCACCAAATTTAACAGAAAAAAGTCATGTATACCTGAATTTACCGTCTTTGGCATTGATGTTGAGCTCGACCTTGGGGCTTTTCACACCTTCAGGATAAGGCACACGTCCAAGGTCATCAATGATTCGAGCAGTAGCAAGTGCGGAAGGAGGAGGAGCGGGGACGTTGGGTTTAGTAGCAATTGAAAGGTCTAGAGGACCAGGTCGGCGTCTCGAGTGGGATTCTGTAGTGGAAACAGGATCTGTCCGAGCAAGCTTCTTCTCCTTTGGCTTCTGCTCACTCTCTTTACCCGCAAGAGTCGTCTCGGCATCCTTGGACTCGATAATCTCACCCTCCTCCTGTTCCTGCTCTTCAGCCTTAGCCTTAGCCTCTTGTTCAGCTTTGATTTTGGCAGCGGCCTCCTCTGCCTCTTTACGAACACGTTCCTTCTCTTTCTCCTCCTCCTCTTTCTTGAGGCGCTCCTCCTCTTCCTTTCGTAGTCGCTCTTTCTCCTCCTCTTCAAGCTTCTTGCGTTGTTGTTCCTCTTCCCTCTTCTTCTTCTCTTCCTCTTCTCTCTTCTTCCTCTCTTCCTCCTCTTTCTCTTTCTTCAACCGCTCCTTCTCCTCCTCTTCCCTCCTCTTCTTCTCCTCTTCTTCCTTCTTCTTCTTTTCCTCCTCTTTCTCTCTCTTTAGCCTCTCCGCATCTTCCTTTGCCTTCGCCTCGGCTGCCTCCTTATCTTTACGCTCCTTCTCTGCTGCAGCCTTTGCTCGTGCCTCCTCTTTCTCCTTCTCCTCGCGTTTCTTCTTATCCTCTGGAGCCTCAATTCGAATCGCTGACCGGCGGTTAGGACTGGCGGAACCCAGAGTTGAAGGAGTTGATATCAGTGGCGTTGATGTAACACTCGACGAGCTACCATGCTGGCTTTGTGTTTTCCTGAAGTTCTCAAGATTAACCTCGGAGCCATCAGAGGCTTTAATGGTAATCTTCGATGCCCGTGCGCCGGGCACGAACGCACTGGCATTTTGGTTTAATCTTGCGCTTCCGGGCATCGAGGCTGTGGATGGAGTAGGTGGCGGTGAGGACAACCCGCTGACACTGCCAGACGAGGAATGGGAAAGAGGGGGTGGAGGATGAGGGCTGTGAGGTGCGGCTGCAGCATGCGCAGGAGTAGGTGTTCCAGGAGGACCCTGGAGAGGAGGCGGAGGATTTCGGGGAGACATAGGCATGCCCGTGTGAGGAGCACCCGGTGCGGGTGCATGATGTGGAATTTGGTGTTGAGGAGGCATAGAGTGTTGCTGAGGCATCCCATACCAACCTGTTGGATACATGTAGGCCTGTTCTGGAGGCATTCCAGGAGGTACCCCATACTACACAACTTCAATATCGTGAGATAGGGAAACAAGTAGCAGAACTTACATAGTAATTACCCCATGCCATTGGGACTGGAGGTTGCATTTGAGGGGGAGAAGCCATATTGGGCTGTTGCCCGGGATGAGGATGGGGAGCAAGACGAGGACTGCCCATACCGCCCGACATTTGAGAGGGCCCTGCAGGCCCATTAGCGCCGTTCGGACCTCGAGGACCATTGCCATTGGGCATCTGTTGCCTTGGATATACCGGCGACCTAGGAGCCGAGCCAGGACCACCGCCAGCAGCAGGATTTTGACCAGGGCGCATGTTGTTGGGTACGAATGGGGTGTATTGGTGGCCACCCATCTGCGACGACCCTGCTGGTGGCATCGAAGGAGGTTGGCCCTGTTGTGGCGGAAGGCTTGATGTTCGTGTAGCAGGTGAAGAAGTATCGGAAGGAGGGTGTGAAGAAGGAGCAGACGAAGGGTTCTGGAACAACTTCCGTATGTCCATCTTGTCGGGTTTTGCAACTGATGACGTAGAAGACGTCGAGGCACCTGAGACGGACGTTGTTGACGACGTCTGGCTTAAGGTCGGCTTAGACGAAGACAATACAGAAGATTTGCCGTTTGGCTGGCCAACAGCAGCCGGTACAGAGCCAAAAGATTTTACGCCTTCTGGCGGTGGCTTCATGGCGGGCGTAGTAGCCGGTGAGGATGAAATCGTGGCAGATGCGTCATCTATAGAACCAAAAGACACAGCAGACCCTAATGAGAGAGAAATTGCACTTTGTAAGCGGAGGCTGTGGAAATAGAAGTAAAAAAAACCGCACCAATTTTTGTTGCTCCTACGTTGTTACGCGGGATGCTGACGCCATCTTTTATGGGAATGCTCTGTCCAAGAGTGCTAGGCCTTCTAGAATGCGAGCCGTGAGCTGGAGCTGTATTTGATGGCGCAGGAGATTGAGAGCGCGGAGAGGAAGAGGTATTTTGCGGCGGGCCTTTTGCCCAAGCTGACTTCGATGATAGCTGGGTCGCAGGAATCTTCGGTGTTGAAGCAGTTGAAGATTTGCTCATTCTATAAAGCAATAACAAGTTCCAGGAATAGTAAGAGCATGTCTCGCCGAAAAAAAATAGAG
>RCHF01004450.1:0-29982 GCA_003987895.1 Neonothopanus nambi | reverse complement strand
CTTTTGGGTAACTAAACGTCAAGGGGTATGTGTCGTCTGAAGCGTACAAGTTCGTCCTAGTCATCATAATAATTCAAACCAGCAACAAGTTGAGAGCGCGCTCTCGCATCGTCTCTCGCCAATCCACCATTCCTCCTTTGACATCACGCTTTTGCCAAACGGCCTCCATCAATAACCGAGTTCTCATTAGGTTCCCAATACTTTCGTCCTGCGACTGGAGTCTTCCTTTCAAAAGATCACGACGAGTAGAATCGTCGGTCATGCAACCTGCTAAACATATAGGAAATACTAGGGCTCGGTCGACATCTGATGGTGGTAACTGATGTATCATTTGTACAATGGTCTCCACTGACGAACTGATATCAGGGACACCTAATAGAGTCATCATCAATATTCTGATGAACTGATTTTAGGACGTGGGACATACCAGGATTCGAGTCATTGAGGACGGTGTGAAGATACAGTGCTGCAGATTCACGGAATATGTTTGCTTGCATTCGGCGGACTTCTTCGCTTGGGAAAGATGCTGCTCCACCATCTGTGATAGCAGGTTGCAAGAGGTTCGGATGCAATGGCGTGTCATCCCCATAGCTAGGCGGGTCCGGCCGTGGTTGTCGTAGGCGCTGCTCGATTTCATCGCCACGCCTGACGAGTTCTCTATAGCTCAAGGTGCCCTTACGTTTCTCGATCGTTTTCCAATGCGCGAGCGCGGAGACTTCTGCAATGGCCAGCATTGCATCATCAGGACATCCTACAAGTGTTTCCATATTGAGGCTCGGCTGGAGAACACCGCCGTCCGTTGGCCAAATCGTCTGACCGAGTAGGCGTTGGTATAGCGCGAAGTATTTCGGGGGGCGCATCAACGTTAGGCTCGAAAAAATGTCCATCCACTGCCAACTCTAATGAGCCTCATGCAAACGAAATTCGGGATCACTTTGCTTACCATCGTACACTTTACGGCGACTTGCACAGCCGTAGTCATCGCACTTAGTGTGGCTTTCGGATTTTCGTCGGTTGGCATACCAATCTGCGACATCCAGTCCAGCGCTATTCCGAGAACGGGCTGCCAATCTGTCGAACCACCTGATAACTGGGAGAAGCAGACAAGGTGCAGTGCAGCGATGACGTCGCTTTCGTTGTAACTGCCTCTGACCTGCCTTGCATTTGCAAGTTGGAAGAATGCTTCGTCGTAAAAGTACCTTGCTGTTGAATGCTCAGGGTTGGGATCCGGTGCCTCTAAACCTTGCGCGACTCGCATCCGGGTAAAATGGAGACTGGCTAAGGCGCACACTGCGTTCGTTACTGCGCCTCTCGGCTCCTGCACAATCAGCTACATGAATATCACATCAGATGGATTTTCGGTCAGCTACTGCGATCAGCACATACCGAATATGTCACGTTCGTCATGGTGTTTCCACCGAAGAGAAAATGCACTTTGCGCAGGTTCTCGAAGTAGTACATGACATGGTTTTCCTGGATTGAATTTTGGCTAGAGAGGATAGGGAAATTGCTATTCGGTGTGGGTGGGCGGATGTCGAAGTCGAAGTTGTGATGTTGTGAGGTGGCTGCGATAGAGTTTATATCGAAATCAAGTGGTTCGACACTAAGGTTGGATAATGTCGATGGTTGTGGTGAGTATTGAAAATATGACGCATTGAGATCCAAATTATTGATATCTGTGTCGCTGTAGGATGCAGCGGGTATTTGGTGAAATTGTGGACCTGGTAGTATGAGGTGATGTGAGTCAAGTTCAATCATCGCTACTCTTTTTGTGAGACTTACCCGGAACGCCCGGCAGGAAGCCCTCATGTCGCTGATAAAAATCGGCTGATTGGTCGAGTAGGCCATTCAGTCCGAGACCGAGATCGAGGCCCAAGCCAATTGGAGGAGAGTTTGGGGCACTGTTTGCAGGTGCCGAGTACCTGTGTGCGTTTGCTGGACGTCTGGGTGGTGTTCCTGATGCGGAAAGAGCAGCTTGCGCCTGTAGCAAGGATGAGCGGGGCTGTCCCCGGATTAACCCAGCCCGCGTCAGCTGGGCTTTGATGTTGGCCTTGTAAGCTTCCACGGCTTGTTTGTCCTGGGACGAAAGATCAACATGCGCAAGAACCTAGAAGTTCAAAATTCTCTTACGCGCATCCATTCCGGTCGTTTGGGGCCCCAGCCGAGGCATTCAATCGTCAGCCGTATACAGGTGCGGCATGAATCTCCTTCTCTCTGCTCGTCACATTTCTAAAATCGCGTTAAGATTCGGACTTCTCGGCGCATCATTCGTTTTGTCTTACCTTCCGCCGAAGTCGGCAAGTCCTAATGATATAGCAAGTCAGTTGTCAGGATCCGCGCTACCATTCGAGCCGACACTCACCAGCAGCCGCCTTTACTAGCAACTTGAGTACGGGGCAAATCGACGGCCTGCCGATTAGGAGTACCTCGATTGCTGCTACTTCTGGAAGGGGAGCTCGTGGAAGTGCGGTTGGATGCTTCTGGTGCTGGTGCCATTGATAAAGGGGTAGTCTGTGAGGCGGGAGAGGGGCTTGAAGCGGAGGGGGATGGGCTGGCACTCGATGATTTAGAGCTATTGCGGGACATACGCTGTATAGGACACAGAAGAGATACAAGGTATGTGATGGTTGGTGGTCAGTAAAAATAATGAAAATGCTAATGATCCTACTTTAAGGTACCACGAGACTTGATGATGGATCACTAGTAAAGGGTCCTATGTTCTCGCAATAAGCACAAACAATCAACCCTAGATCGGAGATGGACAGGTGCAGAGTGATGAATTGTCGTAACCAAGGAGAACCAAGGTGGCCAGTTCTTACTTCTGTGGGGGAAATGACTGGAAATGGTCCGAATACACAGCATGGACTACTTGTAGCCCTGGCCTTTTGTCGTCGTGCTCCCGGCAAGAAGTGATCGGCCGGCTTTGGCAATATCATATCTACCAAATCGCCAGGTGGATCTGCCATCGAAACCTTTCGCGTATGTTTCTTTCCTTGTCCATCGGTCCTCAACCCACGCTTATAAATCTATTACAGACGACCTTTTCCAGCGGCGACTTTCGACTTCCGTGATGCATATAGGTGCTTGACTGTCTCCTGATAGTTCGTTGCTTCCTCCCAGTTGGCTTCGTACAATACACCGACGTCAGTAAAGGTCACGAACTGAAATGACATTTTCATTATCATCCTTAGAGTTGGGTGATCATCATTTCTCTTCCTTTTACATAAAGTCGGGGCTACCGCACTTTCGCATCTCCCGACTGGTCAGTGGTCACGACTCACTGGTTGGAAATAAATCTCGGGTCGACGACAAAGTGGTCTATATGTGCCCGATGCCCGATGCCATCCGGCCCTTCCGTCGTCAATTCGGCCGATGTTGCGGCTGCGTGTACCTTGTACAAATTCCACGATTTGCCGTGTTCCAGTGCTTAATGTGCTCGGGTCGATTAGATAACACGCATGCACGGATTTGTCTATAGAACAGTTGCACACCTTGGCGAGGATTGGAAGGGATTAGATACGATTTTAGCTTCAGCTATTGCATTGCTCCGAGACATCAATTTGAATTTATCCAAATGAAACTATGCATGTACAACTTTTTGCCCGACATGTGGCGAGATAATGGATTGCGGTGAAAACAAATTTTGAAGAGCAATGAAATAATGATTGAGCAGCTTGCAGACAAGGTATGCGTACATTAGTATTACATCGACGGACTAGATGCGACAGCGAAAAACAAGAAAATGATACATGACCGGATTGTTACAAGAAGAAAGGGGATTAGCGGATGCGTATGTGGCTACACCACTAGCATGCTCTCATCGCGGAGTATCTTCCTCCAGTGGACCGGCTGACTCAGCCCCCGACGCGAGCTGCGTACTTGGTTCAACAGTTCACGAATACCCTGGCAATTACCTACATTGCCCTCGTTTTCGAGCTGCATCAGGAGCTCGCTTTGGACGGACGTAGAGTTGGTGAGACATCCACAAATATAGTAGGCGAACACCGTGCTCCGCACAACAACGTGCCTGACCTTCTCATGCTCCTTCGTTACGTCTCGCAAAGTTTTGACTGCGTCCTGAACGGCAGTCATAACCTCTGGGACTAAGGGATAATCCCCGGACAAGACCGTTCGCAGATAGACGATAGCGGACGTACGGAAGATTTCCGAGGTGAGACTTCTAGAGAGGTCAGGTTCGTCGTGCGTGGTTGGCGGAGGTGAGCACGGAGATAAAACCGCTTGAATGTCATCCACTCGTCTCGCCAACTCGAGGATACTCAGGTTACCATCACGCTGGCAAATAGATTTCCAGTGAGAGAGTTCTGAGATTTGAGCTAGAGCCCAAACGACACGGTTCTCGCAGCCCATGACGTTCATCATGGAGAGCTCGGGCGAAAGTGCGAAATCGACGTCGGTGTCGTACAAGCCACTCTGCTCCGAATCAGGATTGAATATCTCGTCAATGACCCGAGCCAGCAAAGGTGGTTTCATTGTAGTGACAGAAGCCAAAACGTCAAACCAGATTGCCGTCTTGATGATGAAACGGTCCTTCTCGTTACAGCTGAGAAGAGCGTCCCGATAGCTATGGTAGCGAACACGATCCTCGAGTATGCTGAGAGAGTAATTTGACACAACCCTAAGCCATTGGTCCCATTCACCGTGTCCTCCGTCGAAGAGGAAAGTAGAAATAACATTGAGGGCAGCAAGTGCGTCGCCATCATCAAAGTGCTTCTTGTTGAGTACGTTCACCAAACTGTCATAACGCTGTCTTGTAGGCTGGCCTTTGAGGGCCGGAACCGAAGGAGTCTGCGATCGCTGGCAGTGCACAGATGCAAGCAATCGTGCAGCCTCGCGAGCGAATCCCGGCATTTGAACCGAATCGAAAAGTAGCTTTGACAGCACAGCTTTATCAGCGAGTTGGTATTGCAGCTCATACACTGTCATCATATAGTGATTCGCTAAGTCGTCCAGAGCGTCTTCGGGGACGAGGAAACGAGCACTTCCCAAAGCACTATCAACGAAGTTGACTTGATCTCCCAGATGTGGGCCGAAGAACTGGTCTGGGATGGTGTAAGAGGCACCAAAACGACTACCCACAGTAGGTAGAGTAGGTAGAGTAGGAAACGCCGGAGTAGCATTTGTATGAGTCCCTGCCAATGAAGGAGGGCGTTGAGTATTTTACATGACATTACAATATTTAATATTGGTACAGAGGAGTCTTACATGATGGTACTAAGCTAGTAGAATTAGGCGGGATTGTAGACAGGTATGGTTGCTCGTATGTGGAATCTCCGTTGTGAGAACCAAAGGGCGATTCGGGTCTCTGAGAGGAGTGGAGAACTGTGGCGCATAAGAAATCGATTTTGTCCAAGCTTGAGAAAGTAGGCATACCTGGATGAGCCTCATAGTTATTTGGGAAAGAACTCCATTCGCCGCGAACGTTAGACACGGTTCCGTGACGGATGTCATCATTGAGTACAAGTAGTTGACTTGGGGGGCTCTCTGATGCAGAGCTATTGTATTCTTCGTGTGCGAGTCGAAGTGTGGCGGGCTCCTGTTCCGCTGCGCGAGGGCCTGATCCTGAGTGGCCTTTAATCATGCCTTGCGAAGCAAGGAAAGTTTTAATCTTTTCTCGAATGTCGAGGACATTGTTGTTCTCCTGCAAAAAAAAAACAATGGGAGAATGAGAGAATGAGGGAGGCGCTCACGACAAGGTTAATTAAACACGACCTACCCTTAGCCACTCTGGTCGTTTAGCACCGAAACCCAAACACTGGAGACGCAGACGAACGCAGGTCTCGCAGCGTCCAAGATCGTCAGGCCGCTCGTCGCATTTCTAGAGATAAGACACGAACAAGAGAAAGTCAGTGAAGAATGCATCGAAGCGAAGGTGAAAAAACAAACTTTTCGACGAATTCTGCAAGTATAGCAGCCAGACTTGGCGCGAACGGCGCCTTTAGCCTTGGGCGCTCCGGATTTCTTGGGAGTAGTTGAAGATTTGGGAGAAGGAGGCATTTGAGGGAATTAGAAGAACAAGACTACGCAAAACAGGGATACAGATAGAAAAACGGATAATGAAAGCACAGCGAGTTAGACCTAAGTTAGCGGAGCAGAGAGACGAGGGCAAGGGGCACAAAGGTCCTTAGAACATGGAGGCACTGTATATGTACCCAAACGGATCTATTCACTTTTACCCAATCCTAGGAACATGTCACACCATGTCACACTTTCAACAAAAATGTCACGTGTCCTTCTCCTAACGCTTCCCGGGGTCCTTGTCACCGCAAAAACGACATGCCGAACTTCCTTTTTTGGAAATATCTTCCACGTGGAGATCTTACCCCCCCAGCCTCGTCCAGCAGCCAGTGCACCCACACTTCTTCTTCGAATTCCAGCGTCCGCCACAGAATACTTGTCATACTACTATGCGACAACTTTGCCGTAACAACTTAGCCCTTTCCCAGTCCAGCCTCCATGGCGGTGTGTGGCTTGAATCTCTTCCTGAAGGTGTTTTTTCTCGTCGTCCAGTTCGAATTCTTCATAAGCGCCGCATTCCAAGGATAGGTTATAGCCGCCCTCATCGGCGGTCAAGTGCATCAGCCTAGCTCCCACTCCAACAGACCAGGTCATGATGCGGTAACAACTGATCTACTCAAATGCGAACAAACGGCTTAATGTCAAGTCACCGATTGATTCGTAGTCCAGGAATAGACAAATGACTTCCGCGCTTAACGGTTAT
This sequence comes from Neonothopanus nambi, assembly GCA_003987895.1. NCBI lineage: Eukaryota > Fungi > Basidiomycota > Agaricomycetes > Agaricales > Omphalotaceae > Neonothopanus > Neonothopanus nambi. The sequence goes on along the minus strand of RCHF01004450.1, from coordinate 23,243 downwards.
GTGTATGTGTTAGTGGCAGGGAACCACATCTCCCACAACTTCAGATGAAGTGACTCGTAGTCGACCCGACTGAATACATGGCGGCAGGGACATTGGCTCCCTTAGTCGAACGACATTCGAATGACAACGACAACGAGAATAAAATTTATACATACTCGTTAAACTTCAAAGTTCCTACCAATTAATAGACTGTCGAATTTGAATAAAAATGCATACGGATTAACAGTCCAGTGGAAGTCAGATGTGAGAGGAAAACAGGTAATCAAAAGGTCAAGTACTTATACAAAACGGAAATCCAATGGAGATAGACGGAAGCGAGAGCGGCAGTGACAACCACCAAGAATGATAGAAATGAGGATTTCAATAGAAAATAGGAATCCATGAAGCAAAATAACGAAAGAGAAAAAAGGATGACAGTAGACGAAGAAATTCGGACCACTTCATGATTGTCGCGTTTGAGCGTCTTCCTCCCGAATGACACCTGCAACGCCAGTTCCGCCACTGGTACTCAATCTTCGAACTTTAGCTTTGATTCCTCCACTCCCGCCTCCGGACGTGAATCCGGAGCTATTAGGACTGGTGTCAGCATTTGACACTGACGCGCTTGCATTTACGGCCTTGGCAGTATCTCCAGGTACCACACCTGTTCCAGATCGACGCGCAATCAGCGCGCGAACGGCGCCTAGCCATTTGATCTCGTCTTCTTCGCTAGGGGCGCACAGCAGCAAAGTGCGTTTGGTGGTTATGATTTTGAAGGTATGTGCGTTCTGAGGGTCATCGCTCTCTGGGAAAGCCGGCGAGGAAACAGGTGGTGGATGTTGCCGATGAGCAGGAACATCGTATTCAAGAGCATCCAAAATATCAGAGAATGCAAATTGGCGATGTGGCTTCGTGTCCTGTAAAAAGGGTCAGTTAGATTTTATCTCCAACGCAGACTCCAGATTGCAACCTACCATATGACTGGCTGAGTATACCAGCTTCTCTCCAGACAGAACAAACCATCGTTTTCGCCAATTGCGTCGCTTCGATCCACACTTCATGAGATACCCAGACATTACAGTCTTTGCAGGGTCTTTAGATGCAGCAGCCGTCTGCGCTTTTGAAGGTGAAGTACCAATGACAGGGCGTGTCTGAGATGACATCGAATATGTACGATAGCCGCCGGATGGCGAGGCATCCTCTGAATCGGACGTCTCAGCGTTTTGGCCGTAGGAGACATGAGATTGTGGTGACGGGGTAACAGGGGGAGGAGAGGAGACATGTGTCGACTGGGTGCCTCCTCGCGGTATGGGTATAGGTACGGTGCCGGTAGTCTGATTAGAGGCCGACTGAAGCGCAAGTCTAGCTTCTTCAATAGCATGTACCCATTCCTGTACCTCGGCCGGTGTTTTAGCCTGTAGATAGAACGTCCGCACCGGAGAAACGAGGCCAAAAGCATTCTCGTGTTTCTTCAATGAAACTTGCGTGCATGAATGAACGTCAGAGAGTTCGAGTAGTCTTAAAAGTTGATACTCGGCAGCCGTTTTGTAGTAGGCTAAATGAGCCGGTCGCAGGACAAACCAGCGCTTCTTCCACGTCTGTTGGCAAGATGCGAAAGTGGTCAGGAATAGGAAAGCTCTCCGAAGAGACGCCCGACCTTTCTTCGTTCGCCCTTCTTCCACAAATATCCGGCTTTGATGACACTTTCGTCAACTGAACCTTGAAGGTGACCTTCGCTGACATCCGCTGTTTTCCAACCTCCTTCAACCTCATCATCATCATCTTCTGAGTCTTCACCACTTGCCGATCTCCTTTCTGCAATGGATGAAAGTGGTTGCTGGGTAGAACCACCTGGAAGAGATGCGCCACCCGCGCCAGATACCAATCCCGATGGCGACATTGACCAGGCGTCTGGTGTCAAGATAGAATCCGAGTCTGACTCTGTACCAGATACAGGTGGTACGGATACAGGAGGTGGCTAAATGGCAACGAAAATTACAATTTAGCCAGTTACTATATGGACAGCCAAGCGAAGTACAAATTTGGAACTCACTTTGCTGCTTTTTGGGGCAGAATGAAGAGAAAGTTTTCTATGAACTTCTTGAGGAGATGGTGGTGCTGCTGAAGGGGCCATGACAAGACTTTGTTGGCTTTTAGAGCTCAAGAGAGTCGAGACGAGTCGACGCAGCCGTAACTTGAACGTTCCACTCGTCGAGTGGCTGTGTAGCAGTCTATTTGCTTGACATGTGACCACCTCCACCGCTCCCGCAGCTGAGCTCGGACTCCGTGCAGCTTGCTGAGCTTCTAAGTTCTGAGTCTCGAGCTCAGCGGAGCGCACTGTGGACGTGCGCCTATTCAGTATTTTATGACTTCAACAGCTTTCCACGCAGCAAAAGAGAAGGGCTTTCTTTCTACTTACTCATGATCCGTTTACTCATCCATGAACTACATAATTGCCATAATTTCGACTTCTCTTCAATTTATTTTTACGATCTCGAACATCTTCAGCTTCCCAAGCAACATAACTTCTATGCAAAATTAAACCGAATTCTGAAATCATCTCCGCAGTTTGTTTACGCGGAAAAATCGGTCTTGCACCTCATGGCGCTTTTTGAGTCTTCTCATTGCTATACGCTAACGCCTACAGCCTCAGGTTTTTCTATGTGTACACCATTAAGATCTATTATGAATTCAGCCCCGAACCCTATGGGCTTATGGGCTGCAGACAAGCAAGGCTCAGCTGATTGAATTGAGCAGCTACAGCCCCCGGTCATCCAGATTAGGAAGTTTGACGATCGATGCGATAATCCAGAATCGTAGCTTTTGTTTCCACCATCGAGAGACCTTTGACCTCTATCGACTAATCATTCATCATGTCGCAAGCAAAGTTCGATAAAGCTGTTCAGATCGTGCAAAGTCTTCCCAAGGACGGACCTATCAAGCCTACTCAGGATGAACAACTCTTCGTAAGGGTCTAGTTCTCGGCTCAGGAGCGTAACTGATTTAAACGTTACTTGTTTAGTTCTACAAGTACTACAAGCAAGGTAAAACTGTTTATTTCGATGTTCAGAGTCAAAACCTGACTCTTTTTTGAAGCTACTATTGGTGATGTGAACACTGCTCGACCTGGCTTGCTCGACTTTACGGGCAAGGCGAAGTGGTATGTTTTCTGATTATTCACACTCTGCATGCACCTTGTCATTTAGTGCCTTTTATCAGGGACGCCTGGGACAGCGTGAAGGGAACTTCGAAGGAGGTCGCTATGGAAAAATACGTTGAGAAACTTCTTGAGGTGGGTTCTGCTGAGATGTGAGATTGAAGGCTGAAATTGACTGGTTATACAGATTCTCATCAAGGCAGACACTGAGGAAAGCAAGAAATACGTTGCTGAAATTGAAGCCGCTTGAAGAAATTAAATTGTAGGATAGCAGAGGTAGTTGTAACATGAGGCATGTATATGATAAGATCGCATCTGCTTAGCGCTCAATTGGGTGGGCGTCAGGCTTCTCCCGCGTTGTAAGGACCTCGGACACTCTTAGGACACGTTGTGGTAAAGTGTCGTAAGACGCCCGCTCGGCAACAGACGCCAACGAATAAACATGGCAAAGCTACTTGTCCAGCTTGGTTTAGTCTCTTCTGTTTCATGTTCAATTCATAGCGCTGACAGGAAGCGAGGAAGCAAACTGTCTGGCCCCGCTAGTACCTAGCCTGTGAGTCTACTAGTACTTAAAAAACAATTCGTCTTCTAATGTTTCCCTTCCCTGCGTCATCCTCATCTCTTCTAATGAAATTCGCGCGTTATCCACGGTCTCGAAATAGAGTTTGTTACTGCCCTCTCGGTATTCAAAAGAAGAACAGGCATCTTGAACGGAAGCGATGTTTTTATTAAATCTCCTCGACGATCTTGTACTGGCCAGCGGGTCAGCAGAGAGTTATGTCTAGAAACGTTCTTCTTTTCCCTCATGCAAAGCCGAAAAACAGGTACTTTCCTGCAGTTCCATTTGATGATCAACGGCCAGTATGTCACTAAGTTGCCATATTCACCCTCTTATCATCTTCAGTTCAACAGCCCTGTGATATATAGACAGCTTCTATTTGGCTTCGATATACTTATAAGTTCCACAACTGGTATCGGGTTTAGCACGCTCCTTCTTACAGGTCACTTATGGCGACTTTTGTGCGAGGTTAATGAAAAGATTGCCTCCACCGGCTCTCTGCGTACGCGTAAAGGTCTCGTAAGGCTTAAGCCTACGATAGCAGCTTCCGTGCTCGAGAATACACATCAAGGATCTTCCAAATCAAAATAGATCGACGGTCGACCCTCGATGGACGCGGAGCGCTCACTCACATCATTTCCGGTGAGACCCAACAGACGAATCGCCAGATCGCCGTCAAGCGCTCATCATGATTTTGGCTGCCATTTTGTTCGTATCTAGGACAAGTCTTCGTCAAAGTGTATTCAACGAGGAGGAGTGGCCCGACATACGCATGTAACGAGTCGTAAAAAATCGTGCCACTAGTGCCGCATGTCATTTCCTATTTCTGTATCTCCGTCTCTGAGAAAGGCTAGGAGGCTCTAGGAGGTGAGAGCTATTTACTCCATCCCATCCCCTCGGATAAACTTGACTAACAAGATTCGGAGAAGATACTTGGATCTTGCGGTCCCTGTAAACCACATGCTAGGCACTTGAAACGAATGATCTTCACAATTGTGCACCGCAAGAGTATTGTTCGTTTGATGCAATTAATCAGACAGCCTTCGAGTGTTGTGGTCCTTGTAAAGCTCAAAGCCCTGAAGCCCGAGCCCGAGAGTCCGAATGACAATTGGTAAGTAAATCTCTTCGCGTGCCCAAGGATTCGTGAACGATATCAAATGATTTTGTATCAACTGAAACTGATGATAACTTTGTCAGTTCCAGTGTTTCATCTTACGCCGTAGCGACAGCATCATTACTATCATTTCTACAATACATACTGAGGAAAGTACCTGTACAACGCCGTACTCGTGCTTAACCCCGCCCACTATGCATTATCTGGATGATCCAGCAATGTATAGTCTTTCTACTTGCTTTATTGGCCATTACGGTATCCCGCTGGTACTCCACGCGGTCCTCGAGTTGCACCATAGGAAACTTTGTCATTCCGAAATGTCCGACAAAGTGGTGCCTTGGCAATGATACTAATACATAGTAGGTTTTGACCTTCAGGGTGTACTCGAAAGTACCTCAATATATCTCCAGAGTTTCCATTGAAGCTACTAGATGCTAATCACTAGGTCCAGTCAGATTTAACAACCCGTCACGACCATATCTTGATTCAGAATGATTTGTGTAGAAGCTTGATATGGCTTTCATCTCAGTCAATCATAAGATGATGATTCCGACTACCAAGGCTGGCTATTGGCTGAACCAAAGTGATCTCCGCATCTTTCTCTTCCGAGTACATAGACACGCAGGGGAGGTGATAAACAACATAATCTATCAAATGGATCATATGTATCATTCTATACGGTTTCTCAATTCGGATTCTCCGCTTTGGTTCTCTGCCTTGGTATTCGAGTTCGTAATATATACACTATCCAAGTACACATGAGTGGACTCCCGAGAGTTGATATCTCACTCGAAAGAAATTCCATCTGAAAGCCCACCGATATAGGATAAGCGTAGATGTGAGTCTTTATTGAAGGGATACACGAGTAATGTAAAACAATTTATCGTTATAGTTACACTTTCATAGTCCGTCAGTCACCCAGCCATTCATGTAAGTAACGAGAAGGGGGGTAAAAAGAAAAGAAAAGTAGAAAAAAAAAAAGACGATCGTGAATGCGTCGTAAAAGTCGTAAACATGTAGTCTGTGAAGAGGAAATGCAAACAAAGTATCGCAACTAACCATCTAAATACCCAACACAGATCAACTGGAAGTCTTTTGTAGAGAAAAAGCAGAAGCAGAGCACAAAAAACGAAAGGCTGGGTGGCGACAATACAATGAGATTAAGATACAGCAGCACGCCCAAAACAGAGGGGGAGAGGCAAAGCCAGGTAGGTAGGTAGGTAGGTTTAGGAATCGTCGGAAGGTTTCGCTTGGTGGTCTGGATTGGCGACAAAGAGACTAGGTCGGGGTACGAGACCGTAGTTAACTGTAGACTTCTTTCTCGTACGCTCCTCACGGTGTCGGGTGTTGGTGAGGCTGGGAACAGACTGCTCCTCAGTCATCCGCCGCTCGTAATCTCGCACTCGAGCTGCAACGGAAGAACCTGAAGGAGGCCGTATAGATCGTTTACTACTGGCGCCAGTTTTGACGGAGGTGTCAGAAGATGCAGCTGAAGGAGTCATCGCAATCGGTGGGGTGAGAACAGGAGAAGGAGAGTCTTTGTCTGAGATAAAAGGTTGTGGGGCCGAGGCCTCTGCGGCTGTCATCTCTGTAGGTGAAGTTACCTTGTGAGATATATCAGCTTCACCAGCAACATCGGTGATAGGGCCTCTGCCATCCTCAGGTAGCCAAACGTCAAGACTACTTTCATAACTCGTCCCAGTACCTTCCCGCGTACCATGACTACCCGTTCGCTCTCGTTGTGCAACGTCCATTCCCGCCATCTTCTCAATAGCTTCCGAATTCGCAGTTTGCAATGACGAAAACGATTTTCCGTGAGTCCCGCGGTATACATTCGATCCTCGCCTCGATAGTGCACGTTGAATTGGGTTGGAGTGATTAGATTTCGGAGAATCGTTTTCTGGTGATGCCGAATGCTGACTCTCCTCAATTGCGACTAACCGTGGTGGAGGATTAGGATCTCTGATTTCAGGCATACCGCCAACGGGTCGCGAACCGCTGGAACGTCTATCGAGGAAAGCGCTACGCGAGAAACGTGACCACCAAGAGTCGCTTCTGACCATGGGCTGTGCATTGGCATCGAAGAGAGAGGAACGTCGGGGAGTATGCGATGTCTGTGATGTTCGGGAAAGACTGTCAAATGGACTCAGAGCAGGCTCTTGAGACTCTGAGGACACTGATTCAGTGTTTTCGCTCTGTGTTAGAGTGGCTCGGGATGCCTCCGTAACAGGGCTGAGGGTATGAGCTTCCATGGTAATGGGTAGCATTGTCTGGACATGAAGAGGTTGAGATGGTTGTGGATATGACCTCCCTCCAGTGTATGACGTCGGGGGCTCTGTGACATCTTGATCTTCAACTGAAGGGTCTGCAAATGGATCGCGATAACTGGATGCGCTCCATGAACTCCCATAGCTCATACTGCGAGTATGAGAGGGCCTCACAGAACCACCATGTCCAGGTGCTGCAGCACCGACATACCCGGTTTCTTCATCCCTCATCAACGCAGCCCCATCTGAGAAAGGATCGTTCTTCTCCCTCCAAGGACTTCCAACTCCAAAACTAGCGTAACTTCCCGTGCTAGGTTCCCGACTTCTAAGTCTCATGATACTACTCATCAGAGACCAGGAACTACCACCAGTACCGTCCCTTCTTCGTCTATCGTACCAAGGACTAAAATCTCGGGTGTCTTCGTCAGCAAGCATATCTCTCCGCTGAGGAGCACGTCGAGCACGGGTAAGTCCAATAAAGCCACCAGGAAGAGCTGTCAATGCGCCGCCCACATTCCTAAGCACATGCCATCGCGGGTTGTACGATGCCTTCTCTCCGAGAGGATGAACGGGTGGTATTCGAGCGTCAGGGTCGTCTTCGTTGAGAATCATGAAACGACTTTCTTGAATGGCACCTTGCCTCCTTCGCCACACATAGTAGACAATTACGATGGCACAGGCAAGCAATCCGAGGATACCTAATGCAGATCCAACTGCTACGGCAGTGGTTTTCTTGTTGTCGCTGCCATTGTCATTGTCAGCTGGACTCCCGCCTCCGTTACTGCCGCTAGTACTTGTGGGATTATGTGGGTCATAAGTACCTGTCGGATGGACGCCGTCGCTGCCTGTGGAGCCCGGGTCTCCAGACTGACCCCCGGTTGGGTCGGACGTCTGCGAAGGGCCAGGAATGGTTTGTGTAACAGGACTCGTAGAAGACGGTGGACTGTAGGATGTGGAGGAACATGTTCCATCTGATGGATTGTAAATCTGCAAGCCGGCGGATGCAGGACCAGAGCTTCCATAGCCTACATCCAAGTCAAGTGAGAATCAATGAGATCACAAGTTCGTTAACAGACTCACCAAAACCAAATATGACCTGAGAACCGTAAGAGACGGCGAAATGGTCCCTTCTCTGTCCAATTTGTGATAAAGCGGAAACTTGTGACCAGCTTGGCGGATTAACAGAAGTGTCTAAAACCCATCCGTCGCTGTAGGTGTTCTGGAATCCTGAATCACAACCACCGTGGATAATAATCTTTCCTCCATCAATCAGAACCGCTGCAAACGCTCTCCTAGGATTCGGTAGGTTGCCAGAAGCAATGGTAAGGGTCGTCCATGAAAATGACGAGGCCGTGGTGTCCAGAGCCCATATTGTCGAGAAAGAGACGAGGGAAGAGCTCTGCGGATTATATCCTCCGAATACTAGAAGCGTACCATTGGAAAGAATGACACTAGCGTGTCCTGTAATGCCTGGAGGTCCATTGGTAGATGGTAACTGAGTGAAAGTGGATGCGCCCGGGTCAAAGACATAGTGCTCGGAAAACGTATTGCCTGAACCATCAGCCTTCTCGCCTCCGACTAAGAAGACGAGGCCATCCAGCGAAGTGACGGTAGTATGGTGGATACGACGAATCGGTTCATTCGCCCATGATGTGACTTGTTGAGACCACTGAGGAACGAGGCGATTGAACACATTGAGCAACCAAGCTGAATCAGCTTGGACGGTGAGGACAGTGGGTGAGTTGACAGCAGGAAGACCTCCGAAGAGGAGGATTTCGGAGGTATTCAGAGCAGGTAAGGTGTGCCATGCCACCGATGGGCCTGCGGATGTCGAGGAATTTGTGGAGCTGCTGATGAGCTGCCAAGGAGGAGAAGAAGGGTCAAATGTGGATGATAAAGAGAGGTAGAGTAGGTCGTCGTTGATTGGAGCACTTGTATACGAGTATTCATTGAATTCATCTGTCATTCCTCCTTGAACGAACAGAGCATCATAGATAAGTGCCGTTGCTTGGCCCCATCTAGTTTGACTTGAGTGAGATACTTGATAGCCAGTTAATTTAAAGCGCACCTTGGTAATACGGTAGATGCAGAAGCTCCAGAATGAAGAGCTAATAGGAAAATAGCAAGATTTGATAGGAATTCCAAGTTCATTTTTCGGATTCGACAGAGGCGAGGATAAATAGGAATAGTATGACAGAGATAATAGGAGTGTACAAGGATGAATAGAGTGTATACATGCAATTTCGTGAGTTATATCATGAGTTTATCGTGAATGGCCTCAGCTTGGAGAACACTGGAGCCTCTGGAGCTCGGTGTAAGTAGCGCTATCGAACCAGGCTCTCCTCTCCCACGTGCACTAAATGGCTCCGCCGGCTTTTGCCGGTACCTGAGGTTCTACCTTAGCGCTAGCGCTCAGACCCTGCCTTCAGACCCCTTCCACTCTTGTGAATTTCAGAAATTTCTTGCTTTGGCTCTCAAGTTGTCTCTTTACTCTTGAGAAATGTGTATGGCTTGCTTAACCTTGTCATGTATCATGTAAGTCCGTGTCTCTGCTACACAGATTGGCTTAAACTTTCGATCATGATCATTTAGTAAACTGCCTTCACTTCGCTGTTAATCCAAAATCGTATACGGGGACTCCTGAAAAGCGCACACTACCATTCAGCGACACATTTCAGGGCTTACACGCTGTATAGATCCCTCGCTCCCTGTTTTGTCGAACTTAGGGTCGAGGGCACGGCTTCCAGCGGTGAAACGATGCACGAAGCTTCGAGGCACCGTACGGGGACTATCTACATCGTTTTCCTTTCGCATAGACAAGGCTCCTTTATGCTCGGTGTTCACAAATAGATGTTTCTACGCACTTAAAGGATCCACAACCATGTACCATGCATGATGCACCTCCCACACTCCCGCTTTCGAGAGTTCAATTCGTAGCTTAGACTGAGCCAGGAATGCTCAATACGCGGTGTCACCTATGCTTTACTCAACTTCACCAAGCCTTGCTACGCTCATTGTGACTCTGCGAAGTTATCCCGAACAAGTGGAGTGCGATGCCAGCTGGCAGTACGGCGAAGTTCTTCCCCTCCCTGGTTTCACTGGAGTAAGTACCGCCTAGCCTCAGCGCAAGTCTGTGCAAAGTCTCGCTGTGACTGAATAGCTCTACTTCTAGAGATTTCCGTCGTATGAAGCTCGACAATATTGAACATCGAGCGCCTGCCAGTCAACACGGGCATGATCCAACTCAAGTACCCGCGGAAGCGCTCCGAGAGGGGATTGAATTCGAGTATACATGAAGGCGAAACGTTTCATCCTTTACACTGCCCTCGCCTGATCGCTTTCTATTATCTCTTTCTGTGATGCCGAGTCACAGACAGTTTGAAATACTGTCGGGCTGACGGGTGGTCAGTATCGCGCTGACATCTACAGCATTCGGGCTACATAGTCCTGCTGCTTTCTTTCTCTCTTTTCCAGCGATTCACTCCGCCCTTCAAGCATGTGTAAGTGCTGGTCTCTGTATACTAAGACTTGTAATGTTCATCATCAAACAGATACGCGGTGGTCAAGGCGCTCACTTCACCCTCATGTTCAAATTTAGGTCGATCTTTGGTACACCGCGGCTATTCGCTCATTTGGAACCCAATTACTCGCATCAGTTGTCCGCAGACTGTATACACATTATGTGTACGGTTTCCAAGCTCCACGTAAACTCGGCAAAGTCGAGTGTTCCTCGAGTCTGCTAGTACAAACCTAGTTGAATTTCGGCATGGGTGGCGCCCAGCGTTTATGAAGCTGTCTATAGATGCGGTCGGTTTTTACTGCACCTTAGGTGAATCTATGAAAAGAAACTGTTTCGGGTTTAGCAAGCTTTCATGACAGCACCCCCCACCGTTTCTCGATTACAGTTGTCCCAAGGCGCCTCGCTATTAAACACGACTAACTTACGCGCTACATCGTTTCCTCGGCATTTCTGATCTCACAACAACACAACCAAGAAGACAAATGTCCAGTCATCAAGCTATACTCGAGAGTACGAGAAAGGCACAAACGACATTTGATACACAATTCCCGCTTGGATTAAACGGTCTTCCGGTCTTTAATAAAACGTCTGCAAATAGCTTTCGCTTTGCTGATTTTTCTCACATGGCAGCCGCCTTGCACCCAGACCGTTGAACCCTGCATACCCATTCTCACCCCATTCCACTCAAGAGCATGTACGTGCTCTTGCAACGACATGCAGCAGCTTGTGGCACGTCGGTAGGGATGTCAAACTCTTACCTGGCTGAACCGGCTAGATTACTGGGGACCCGACCAACATGAGGCGGACTAATTATCGTCTCAACCGTCACGGCCTAATCCATCAATATGAATTGGTCTACCGATCTTGATCTTGGTTGAATGACTACAACTCGCCACTTATTGATATTCTGGTTCTTGTCACTTGGGATATACATCACTGATTCTTTTCTATTCAAGAATCACCCCGTCTCGCCCGTGGTTCGCGTCAGAAAGGCCGCGCAAGCTGGCACCTGCTAGCACTCACTAGCACCCACAATCACAGTCATACGGACCGCGATACCGAAATGCGCAGACACTTGAGCCCTAAGGCCTAAGGGACGGGAGAAGTAAGCACACTCAAGGACCCTTATGATTCCCTTGAAGGCGGCAGGCAGCAAGGATCCTTCTAATGACCCATGATAGAGGCACAATCGAGTGCTTAGCGAATAACAGGGATTCTCGGGTGAGTGATGTCAACGAAAGATAACATGATGAGTTGTGCTGGGTCTTTACATCCACGGACTTGTAGCGTGTTCACCGGCTTTAGCTATGTTTTAGGGCACAACACGAGAAGATACGAGGTTACCGCCAGAAGGACGACATACGACATTGTGCTAGACTCGATCGCGCTTGGATGAAACCGCTTGAATGAACATCAAAAACTTTTCGTTTTCCAAAACCCGGAGACAAAGCAGCGAAAATAATTACGGTCAACTCCCCGAATTTCATGATTTGCAATCAATATTGATGTAAGCGGGCGTCCGGGGAATTTGCGACGGTGGTAAGGACTCGCACCGAGGACATCAATGCGAATGGCGATCTGGATGCCCTAGGACCACTATCTACCGTTTTCCCGATAACCACGAAACGTTCGGTCGAGGTTTGAAGCCTACGCCTTCATCGAACCAGAGGTGCTCAAGAGGTAAAAGAACTCACGGCAGGTAAGCCGAATCGTTTGTAGGGTGAACACGGATTATTTGGTTCGGGATCCCGTCGACTAACGCGGAAATTACTCATACGTTTCCGTGGGTGCAGGGATGACTGTCAGGCTACCAACCTCTTTAGCATTCTAGACACGTATCGGCGCAGCGTTGGGCTATGTCATACTATGTCAGAAATAGATAGAAGGTGCATATATCGTTATTCATCAATGACACAACATTGACCGAACTACCTCGCTACCTTGATTCGAGGAGTAAGAGAAGAATCTTCGGGTTTGCTGATTTGGACTTCACTAGGCCAGAGATAAAGAATTGACTAGATATCGAGCCGACTTCCTATCAATACAAGCCTTGTATGTAGCACTACATGCCTGGTAAACGCATTGAGGTAAACCTGAGGTAAATGGTGAAGGGTACTGGGGTATCAGGGAGGGAAGCACTTTCCTAAAATAGTAACACGCTGCCTTCGTCGGCGTGGGCGCCTACATAGCTTGTCCTTTTCTAGTTCTCTTGCCAATGCTCAGCCTGTACCTTGATACTCTCGAAAAGATCTAGGCTCATGCCTGCGCTGGACTGAAAGCATCAATTGAACTCGGAAGATTTATTTTTATCTCTTGCTCCTGCGGCGCAGTGTGAGCGATGTTCAGTTTCATCGTGTTGAACACGAGGGTGGATTTGGAATGACTTTCATTGATCTCTGGGTAAAGCCGTTTCATGATCTGCTGCCGTGATGTGAAGTACGGGTTGGACTAATCACATTGAGGCATGGCGATATTCGATCCGCCTATATACTTCACTAGGTTATTTAAGACCAAGCCGCGCACGCCTATGCTTTCCTCAAGCTCGTCAGTGATTCTGACTGAACGCAATCCGTCTGCACTATGCCGTTCAAAACGAAACAGCCTGAGCACTGGCACCAAGTCCTGGGCGTCCGAAACGATGCAACTCGAGAGCAAGTGAAGGCGGCGTATAGGAGGCTGGTGCGACCGTATCGTGAATGCGCCTCTTGTAGCTTCGCTGACCACGACTTTTGTCTGTTCGCAGTATGCAGTTTGGCATCCTGACCGTCACATCGAGGACAAGAACCTGGCGACAGCGAAATTTGCCGAGGTGGGTGCTCTAGTCTCGTTTTCTCCATTGTCATTCAGGAGGATATCCATTTAGATCAACAACGCGTACAAAATCCTCATGCGCGAGCATCACTTCGAGGTTGCCAATGTCCCTGTTCGCGATCCTTCCCCCTCAAGACCCCCGCTTACTCGAACCACTACCGATAGCAAGTTTTCGACACGGTCGTCCCCTTCACGGCGTACATTTCGTCGTAAATCATCGACCACCTTAGGAAGCAGCGCTTCATCCTCCCGCCAGTCTAGCTTCGAGTCTGTCAATTCGACTCCTTTGACTCCTGTGACGCCTAGGCTCAGCCTGCGTCGCACTTCGACTAGCTACGATATACTGCCCCGGCCTGCTCAATCTCCCTTTCATCATGCACCTCCGAAATCGATCTCTAATGTTTTGGCATCTCACAGCCGTTCTTCCTCCTCGGACTTCAAGGCTTCTACATATGTTGACCGGCAATCTGATTGTGGCAGCTCAACTCCCGAATCGCCGGAAAAGAGGCTTGCTCCCCCAGAATCTGCTACCGATTCAGAATCACCAAGGCCTCACGATGATTCGCCACGACACTCATTCCCCTTCTTCCATCTACCCCCTTTTGTATCTCTCGGTGGTCATTCTAGGGTGTGGAAATACGCCCTAACCTTGACCCTAGAAGAACTATTCTTTGGGAAGTTGTGTCCCATTCTCATAACTCGACATCTCTTAAACGGTAAAAGAATCAGCGCGATTCTTGACGTTGATGTTCCGCCTGGCTGTCGACCTGGTACTGAAATCCTATTCAAAGGAGTAGGGCATGAACATAGGCCCGGCAAGCTCCAGGATGTTGTGTTTGTAATCCAACAAGCCAAGCACGACAGGTTTTCTCGCGCAGATAACGATCTTATCCTGGAAGTCCATGTTCCGTGGACTGAAATACTGCATCGCCAGGACGGTAGGCTTTGCATTGCCGGCATCGATGGCAAACTCGTGTGGGTCAGAGTTACTCGGCCTAAAGCCAAAGTCTCAGCTGGCTGTGAAATCATCAGAGAAGCTGGAATGCCTATATTTTTTGGCGACAAAGTTATAGGTAGAGGTAACCTCGTCGTCCAGTGCGTGGTATTGTCCTTCCTTTTTGCATGGCCAAAGGCTCATCTGTTACAAGCTGGGAAATCATTACGCCCAAAGCCTCTCGATGGGGCCCATTCAGAACAATGCTACGGTTTACGTGGAGAAAATGATAGGCAGGATCTGGATCTCGCTCTCATGGTCAGCTGGACCTGCATTGAGCGTACTTGAATATGTACTGCGTATGTACTACATATGGACTTACTGTATTTTTATCGGAGTGCCTATATGCACCATGTATAGTATATGCTGTATCATGTATGTATGTAGTATGTATCTTCTACACAAATATATGCAAATGGTGTAGGTTGAGCAACTAGGAGTGGCAATGCAAAACGAGAGCTGGCGCCCTCGGGCCTCCTCGAAGTCTTGTTCGGAGTGGCGAGAGGCGGCGAGCGTCGGTGTGAGTCGTGACGCGGTCACCTGATTTCGTTGATCGCGACAACGCGACCGTCATTTACGCGACTTGTCACACTTGTGACTCGCGTGACGCGTATCTCTTTCTGCTACTTACTGCTTGCTACAACTACCGCGACCTTCGTTTCCATTTACACCCTGTTTCTCTTCAAATGGACCAAAATTTTGACGATGAAGTAATAGCTGACAGCGAGGGCGAAGATGGAGAGCCTATGATGCCAATCTCTATGCACGGTGCGCATGATCGTAGCTCGCAGTGTATGCCTATTGACAAATGAATAGACAAGCAGGAAAATCGAATCGCTGCTATTGCGAATACCTCGATTGTATCCGAGTTTCCTGCTACTAAATCCATTCCAGAAACTATCTCTGAGTTCTCGACCAATGCAGCGAATCGCTCAGCTATATCCAAAGATTCCGCGCCCTCCGAATCTTCCACTCGGCCAAGGCCAAGGCCGAAACCTAGACCTAAATACAAGGGTGCACCAGCTAACGCTATGAACGAAAGCTCGCCGAGCTCAAATGCTGTTGGAAACGACTCGATCAATGGCTTTACTTCGATGCCTTCGTTAAGCATCGCTGATCGTGCAAAGTTGCGTGCTAGAGATTCTAAAGCTAGGGCATCTGGCTATGATACCTCAGGAACCTCGAGCGACTCTATCCAACAACCTCAAACCTCAAAGAGGTCTCTTCCTAATCCTTCAGAAATCATCGAGTTGTCTGACGACGACGAACTTGCCTTCCGCCCTACTGTTGCTCAAATTGCGAACAGGTCGAAAAAATCACAGTCAACGCGGAAAACAGTCAACCATATAGCACCATCTCCAGATCCTTCTCCCCAGGCATATCTGCCTATTGCTACGTCTCCGATCCTTGCAGGGGCATCTTCACAGTTGCCCCCATCGGATCCTCCTCAGTCCACATCAGAATTTGATTATCCTCCTATAGTAACCCTTCCTAATCCACACAGTGACTCCAATGCCCCTTCATCATCCCCTTTCTCACCGCCTCCGAAAATCAGCCGATCGAAACGGCGTCCAAGAATAGAGGAACTGGATGAACTCGACTTCAGCGCTGATGAAATAGATATTGATAAACAAACTATGCCTCCGCCTCCGGTTCCAGCAGCTCCATCCAATTTCTTTGCAAGTTCTTCCCCTCCTGTCGTTCCTCGTGTAGAGGCCATAGATCTCTGTACACCTGGACCTTCATCCAATACCAACGAGTCTTTCGCGCCGCCTCCGGTTAAAGAGAAGTTAAAGAAACCTAGAAAGAAGCAGGTGGAGAGTGACGCTGGCGATGCTGTGAAAGTTAAAGCAACGAAAGCGAAAAGCAAGGTGAAGGCGACACCTCTTGCTCAGGTTGATGTAGTCATTAACCTGCCACCGAAAAAGGGGAAAGCTAAGGGTAAAAGCTCTCAGAAACAGCAGGCTCAAGAGGTTTTCAAGAGCCGAGAATTTATCGACGAGGAAGAGCTCGAGGACAACCCGAATCTGTCTAGCCATGTGGCTCCGGCCACTGCTGCGCTAACAGCTTCTGACGTGGACACGAATACAAGGCAAGAGAACCATCCACAGAAACGAAATTCAGACACATTCGAAGGTGGAGAGGACATAGAAGCCCCTCCAAGGAAGAAACAGAAGACCAAGGTCGATGCCAATAGTTCTCAGAAGGGAAAAGGTAAAGGTAAAGGTCGAGTCGTCCTGTCTGATGAAGAAGAGGAAACGAATCCTGGAGAAGAAATAGCTGAAGCGATAGAGCATCAAACAGTAACGAAGCCGAAACGCGCTTCAGAAATTTCGTCGGACGAAGCCGGATCCAGCTCTGGAAACGCAAAGACAACGAAAGTATGTTCACATACTTCAATTTCAAATGTCCAGCAGCTAAATTTTTTACCAGGAAAACGTCGATCCCAGCGATTTAGATTCAAGTGACCCCGTAGATCGCCACACCGCTACAGAAACCCCCGTCAAAGAAACTATGCGTCCTTCGCTTTCGTCTCGCTACAGCGTCGCTCCCCGGACTAAATCCACGCCAATGTCCGAACTTATTCGGAAAGTCAACTCTCTTCCTGGTTCTCCTTTCTATTCTCCCGCTCCTCGAGGGTCCTCTGCAAAACCCTCTACTATGGGAACTGCGTATTCCCCTTATCTCAAATCCTCCCGCAGCATGCTCTCTCGTATAGCGCCTCTACATCCAAACCGACGAACTCCACCACCACCTTTACCACCTCCACCGCCGAGGAAGAAAACTAAGAAAGAGATAGAGAGGGAGGAACAATGGGAGGAAGAGCTCATTGAAAGCGTCGGCGGAATCACGGAATGGGCGTGTATGACCGATCAGGAGAGAAAGGAAGCGAGGAGAGTGAAGCGGGAAAGAGAGATGAGTGGTTGGGAAGATTAAAGGACTTGAGATTTCGCATGCTTGCTATTATTATTATTTCGTTCACTATGTCTTTGCATTAGGAAATGCTGCATATAGATTAATAGACTGTAGGAATAATAGGAATCTAGGTCGGTCAAAGCGTTCATTATCTGCTTTGACATGACGTCAAATAAATGAGTTCGAACATCGAAGTCGTTCAAATAATATTTTTATTGCAGTCATAGCTCTATTTTGTTTCGGGTTATGCAACACGAGTAGCCTGACAAACGTACTTGAGCATTCCAATTTTAAAATGACTCAAAGGACAAAGCATACCTCTCCCGTCTCAACATGATGTATCCATCCTGTGACTTTGGTGCCTTTCATGATAAGAGGGTTCTCTTTCAAGAATTTTACATCGCTTCGTACGGACTCCTCCAGGTCATCGAACTCTAGAAAATCGATTTGGTCCACTAATCGAGCAGCCTCGGTGTCCAGAGGGCTAGCGTCTTTGACGAGTTTCCGTAATGTCGGAGACGTGAATGTTACCATGCCGCAGCCGGTGTGGTGATAGACAGCAATCTCGCGCGTTCCAAGAAGACGCTGAGATATGATGAGACTTCGTATTGCGTCGCGTCTGGTGAGAGAAAATCAGGTTCCTGAGTTATCATGTAATAAATTGAAGTGATAATACGCCATGCCGCCTGCGTTTCGGATGATATGTGCATCACCTTCTTCAAATCCAAGCTGTTTGAAAGGACTTTCAAGAAAGAGAAGAGGTTACTGCCATGATCACACGATGTGGACAGCGAGATTACATACTTTATTCGTGCATCCATGCAGGTCACTGAGAGGCGGGACACCAGTCAGTCCTTGGATAAGAATAACAAGGAGATTTACGTGTACATATAGCAAGCCGTTTTTTAGGAGGAAGCGCGATAGGTCCTGTTTTTTCTTCATCCTAGAATCCTCTGTCAGGCTCCATGACGCAAGTAATTCAAAACGAGATAAAAAAAAATTTACATTGACTTGATCTGAGGGACCTGTAGAGCAATTCCTGCGGCTCGAATAGTAGATATTCTGCGTTGATATAAGATGATTTGACCGTACGAGGGCAGATATGAGTCGATAGACCATGGCTGTCAGAAACGAAATACGCGTACCGATCTCTCTCCACTCTCGCAGGGCCCTGGGCGGCAGAGGGGTAAAAGTAAAGTGAGCTTATGTAATTGACGCGAAAAGGGAAATATACAGACTCGGAGCGCTCAGTCACCACCGCAGTCGTATACCTGTGAACTTGAACATGGCCATCCCTCCTCAACTACTCCGAGCCCTTGATAACTTCAAAGACCAGGCCAAAGACGCCTTATGGGCTCTCTCTTCTTGTCTATGTCAACAGTCTGCCAAAGTCAAGATAAACGGACGAACGTGTTAGTCGTGGAAATCTGCCTCATTACTTATTCAAACCTCATTATACGTGTAGTCAATATCATCAAGGTTCTTGGAGAAGGAGGGTTTTCATTTGTATATCTTGCTCAGGATGAGCATAGTGGTGTTAGCTGGGTCTATTATGTTCCATGCTGAGTGTAGACTGACGTTTCATGACTAGCGACAATTCGCTCTCAAGAAGATTCGGTGTCCGACTGGTTCAGATGGCGTGAAGGAAGCTATGCGAGAGGTTGAAGCATATAGACGGTTCAAGTGAGTATCTCCACGCTGTTCACTTGCAACTTATCTGAAACAAACCACTAGACATCCTAACATTATTCGAATTTTGGTAATTTGCTTGCTGTAGCTATTACATTCGATATTCATCACTTCCGTTAGGATTCCGCCGTGGTACAAGATCCCGACGGCGAAGGCAAGATTGTATATTTATTTCTCCCACTGTATCAAGTATGCGCTCATCCGATTCAAGTACATATATTCAAGTTACTCATTATTTCCTAGCGAGGGAACCTGCAGGATCGTATAAATGCCAACGTAGTCAACGGAACTCATTTCCCAGAGCAAGAGATGGTGCGTTTATTCAAAGGCACCTGCGAAGCCATCCGCGCCATGCATACCTACCGCCCGCCCGCCGGTGCATCGGGGTCTTCACGAAATAACGCATCGTCTTCTAGAAGACAGGAAGCTAGCTCATCAGAGCGTCATTCCCATGACGACGAACGGTTCCCTCAACCTGAAGGTGACGGTGATGAAGGATACTCGTACGGTTCAGGAGGAGGAGGAGGAAGAAGCAAAAGTTCGAAAGGCGATTCAACGAGTGTGCCTCTCATAACAAAATATAGGGTAGAAGAGGATGGAGATGTTATTTTTGATGGAGATGAAGACGTTGAAGGCTTGCACAAAGGCAATGGGCACGCTGAAGGGGCGTCTGGAGAGGTTGTTCCCTATGCTCATAGGGATATCAAGCCCGGGTTCGTGTTTTTCTTGATCATCATCACTGACAAGGTACTGAGTTATTTTTTTAAACAGAAACGTCATGATTTCGGACGAGGGCGCTCCTATATTAATGGACTTTGGTAGTACGACGAAAGCCAGGATCCCAATTGAGAATAGATCTCAAGCACTCTACCAACAGGTATAAACTTATCCTGGCGTTCGTACTTCTTAGGCTAACAGGGTTCTAGGACATTGCCGCTGAGCAGAGTACTATGGCTTACCGAGCTCCCGAGCTCTTCGATGTCAAGACTGGTGTAATGCTTGACGAGAAAGTCGACATTTGGGTAAGGCTCAAAGTCAAGATTTACACGCATGCACAAAGCTGAACTATTTCTAGTCATTGGGCTGTACATTGTTTGCGCTCGCATACTCCCACTCTCCCTTTGAAAATATACAAACGACTGAACAAGGTGGATCAATAGCAATGGCTGTGCTGAATGCACAGTATAAGCAGCCCAGCTCAGCTTATTCTCAGGGATTACGAGACTTGATTGATAGTATGCTGAAGCTGAACCCTCAGGACCGACCGGACATACACAAGGTATCTTTCTTCACTTTCTTCGGCGAGCGTTAGAACTCATTCGTTGTTGTTAGGTCATAGAAATGACCGACCGGGTGCTTCAAACGCTGTCGTGATTTCTCAAAAGGCTTCTTTCTGTCTTAGGCTAACGGGTACTATCTATATAATTTAATCACTTATGCGCTTATGGGGTCGTTGCTCCTGGATCACCAACCTCATGTTGTTGGATACAGAAAAAGTAGGGAATCAAGTAACAGATATTTGTTTCGGCCTTTTCTTCTTCTTCTTCTCCCCTCCTGCCTTCGTCTTGATGGTCGGTCTTGAGGGTGGGACCGAGGGTGTAGCTTTGCTCACTCGCGAGTCTGATTTCTCCCGAGGTGATCGTGCAGCCGACTTATTGATAACCTCTGCACCCGACGTGACTTTCCGTTTCTTCTTGGAAGGTAGTGACTCCGTTTTTGAAGTGGTCGAAGGCTTTGAGCCTGCAACCGGGGTAGAGGCATCTGCTTTCGACTCTGCCTCCTTTTTGGCCTTAGCAGCTGCTTTGCGTTTGGCGTGTCTCTCCTTGATAGCAGCAGAGTGGGCTTTCTACATACAGAGAAAATATGTGAGATAGCTGATGGCAGGGATAACAATGAGGATATAAAACTCACCCGCTTTTGAGCGCGTTTAGATAGTCCATCCGTACCTGCGAAACCAGGCTGTTTTTCATTTATTTGATCCACGATAATCCAAGCATCAGACTCGGGCTCAGCAGTGGCTGCCTTTTCAGAGAACTTTTTGAACCTTCGGCTATGTGCCTATGTAGAGCTAAGATTGTTAATGAAAGATGGATAAGAGAAAAAGAAAGCGTACATGCTTTGGAACTTTTGTGTATTTCGAACATGTCCTTGCCTTTTAAAACCTTTCCTGGGCAGACTAGACATGCTTTGGTGACTTGCGGGTCAAGAGAAATGATATAGAGGGGGTCGAGTAAGGCAGAATGAATAGGAATCGGGGGTTTCTCCTCCTTCTCCTCGTCACTGTTTGATTCCTCCTCCTCCTCCTCTTCCTCGTCTTCACCATCTTCGTCGACATGTAGAACAGGCAATTCATCGTCACTCGCCTCCTCATCGTCCGAGTTTTTTTCAGTGTCTGAATCCGACTCTTCTGAATCCGTTTCGTGTATACCCAATGCCTCCTTCATCTCCTCGTCCAATCCCAGCTTCTCCTCCTCCTCCTTTCTCTTCCGCTTTTTCTCGACGCGTTTGAACATTTTGGTGGAATTTGAAAGTCAACTCGGGCATCTCCGAATGTCACTGCGGTCATGTTCCGACGGAATTCCGAGGCCGATTATCCTTCTGTCATACTTCGCCATGGGTTGGCCCGGGCCCAGACTACCAAGATAAAATCAGATAAAATTCCAAGCAACCTTTGAAGCTTACAGCTAGAATGTCACAGCAACTTAAACACGTCGTCGTTATAGGAGCAGGTGTGTTATGTGCTTGCGCTGTCTTCGAGCCAACTCTAAACCCAGTTTGCAAATTTAGGTGTTATTGGTCTCACTACAGCCTTGAAGATCCAAGAAAGAGGCGGGTACTCTGTCACAATTGTTGCTGAACAGCTTCCAAGTGATCCCAAATCGATCAAGTACACAAGTCTTTGGGCAGTATGTCTCGTCTTCTTACATATGTATAAGCTATAGGTTTTTACCTCCTTCCAGGGAGCTCATCATGTTAGCAATGCTGACGGCGACCCTCTTCAGACGGGTACGTCGGTTATATGATGCACCTGTGTACTTGTTTTAAGCATATTTGCAGAGCTTGACCAAGAAACGTTCAAAGTCATGATGGAAATGTCCGCCCCGGGAGCACCTGCGGAAGGCTGTTTCTTGCGCTTGCCTCAAAAAGAATATTACCATGAGGTTGTTGATGAGTCTCATTCTTTAAACTGGTATCCCGATGTAAGACATTCCATCCTATATGAATCAACGATAAACCTGATTGGTTGGATGTACTCATAGTTCAAAGTTCTCCCAAAAGAAGAGCTGGTACCTGGAACTGCAAGCGGCGTCTCGTTCTCAACATTGACTATCGATACACCTGTCTACGTTAATTATCTCATGTCCCGCTTCCTCGCTGCCGGCGGTTCTGTTGTTCGAGGGTCTGTTCAGCACGTAAGTCAAGTCGTTGAAGGTGGAGCACGCATCTTCTCTGGAGGCAAGAATGCGATCCCTGTCGATGCTGTCGTTGTATGTGCTGGACTGGGAGCTCGTACGCTAGGTGGGGTGGAAGACAACTCGATGTATCCACTTCGAGGTCAGACGATACTCGTCAGGGCACCTTGGATCAGGTTTGGAAGGACAATTAGCAACAAAGAAGGTCTATGGACATATATCATCCCACGAAGGAGTGGAGACGTGAGTGGAGTTTCCTTTTCCGCGCTTTCTGGTATTAATTCTATCATGCTAGGTCATCGTAGGCGGTACCAAGGCCCCCGACGACTGGTTCGTTCACAGTTTGGTTTATTGAGATGATAACTGAGCTTTGAACGCTTTCAGGTATCCGGTAGTCCGACCCGAGACAACTGAGGACATTCTAAAACGCGGTTTTGCTCTTTGTCCAGAGCTTGCTCCCCCTGAAATTCGCGCGCAGAGGGAACCCACGTTGGACGACGTCCGCCCCATCATCATCGAAGAAGGTTGTGGACATCGACCAGCTAGGAAAGGCGGAGTTCGACTGGCTGTTGAGTGGACAGAGAGGAATAAGCAGAAAGTGCCTATTGTGTATAACTATGGACATGGAGGAATGGGTTATCAATCCTCATGGGGGTCGGCTTCGAGAGCGCTGCAACTGCTTGAGGGGACACTAGCCGAGTTGTGAAGGAAGAAGATACAAATCTCTTTAAAATGCTCACAAATTGTTCCAGAGTACTTTCATTTCATAGATAATGGTAGTCTGGGGGTTGTCGGCGGTAACTCGACGCGTATGTAAAGATTAG